>NW_019775458.1:800025-818141 GCF_001039355.2 Lingula anatina | reverse complement strand
ATAAATGACATTTTTCCCCCAATTTACCAACCTTTAATCTTCCTTTCCTGACACTCACCATTACTCTGTCACTATTTTCGAAAAAAGAAACCTGCATTTAAGGGGAGGTTTTTCAAATACACCGTTCAACTTCCACTGATTCAACTTCCAGGTATCACAGGACACACACTCTCTTTGAACAGACTGTGTCAAGATGGCAAACTACCAAGGTTGGACAGGGGACAGTGAATAATTGTCTATGTTATACTGATTGGGGCTATTTATCTGTCATTTTATGTTTTAAATGTTTTAATTGCCCTCTGATAAGTCCAACAGGAAGCGATCCATGCACTTGGAATGTGTTAAAAACCCTACTTTGTGTCGTTAATTAAAATATATATCAATTACTGTCACTAATAATTAACATTAATTTAAATTCTTGCCAATATTTTTGTTTTTAAATTTTTTTTAAATTAGAATTATTTACAAATATTTTTATGTCTGCCGATAATAACCGCAGTTGACGGACCTTTGAAGACGCTCACTTAATTGACGTCAATGGTCCTCGCAACACAGCGTTTATCAGGCTAGTAGCGTTTATATTTCCTTGCCCCTCATTCTTTTCTATATAACAATGTAAGACAACAAATTCAAACTTGCATTAGTTTCTAATTATTTAAAGAAAAGGTTCTTAGGATTCGTTTGACGTGCAAAGGCTTGTCAAATGAAGTATCTTGTCTCGCTGAAGTCTCTCCACGATTTGCATCCCAAAGTAGCATAGCATAGATTAAGATTAGCATAATAACGACTCCTTTTCTTCATATCTATATTGCACCACATACAAACCTTGCATAACAAACAGAAGAACTTTCAAAAAGTCGCAACTTTCCGAAGCTGAGCTTCAAAACACGCAGGGCCATTTTCCCTCCTTGGAAAACTAGGTCACTCTGCACATGTTCCGGAAGGCTGGAACGAAAAACAAGAATCGAAAACAAATTGATATCTAGAAGAAAACCTCTAAAAAGTTCCCAATTGACAGATAGCACATACATGTTTTCGTTGAAGTTGTACATATTCATCCAAATGCTATTTGCAAAGTTATTTTAAAATTGAATTAAATTATATTAGTCTTGTAAAATGAGTGCTCGCCCTGACGTCAAACACCCACACAAACAATCCGAGCAGAAAAGAAGACGAACTGCAGTGAAGAGGAAAGTAACCTAACCATATTTTGCAGTTGATAGACGACTCAGACAAAAAAACGCGTCTCTTGTGGAAATTATGCTAGCCGTAGCTCTCCTTTGCTCCCTGGCTATCGTTCTCTTTGGAGAATGTAGCTCGGTTGAGCTGAAACATCATAACTACAAGGAGATGCTAGACTACATGGTGAAAATCCACAAGAAATGTCCAGAAATTACCCGGCCCTATGTTCTTGAAGGAAAAACGGTGATGAACAGATCTTTAGCCGTTCTTGAAATGTCTGACAATCCTGGGAAACATGAGATTGGTAGGTGAAATTTGACAGTTGACAGTAAAATATAGAGCAAAATTTTATGTCAACACTAATTAATGAATCTATTTAACACTTTCTCCAAGGTGGTGGCAGTTTGTTGAAAATTTAAACAAACAAAACTTTTGAGTCTAGGATTTAACTATCTATTGTGGTATGATTAGAATGACAATAACAGCAAACAGGATATTTAATCCATTTTTCAAATATTTGATTGTATATATTTAGTGGGAAAATAAATTAACATTATCACTTTCAGGTGCCATCGTTTTGGTCTAATTCTTTAAGCCTGATATATAATTTCTTTAGTTGGAATAAAAAAGAATATGATAAATGATGAAACTAGTTTTGGAATATTTTAAAAAGATTTCACAAACAGGTTTTTCTTCTTTTCTCTCCAGGTGAACCGGAGTTCAAGTATGTGGGTAACATGCATGGTAACGAGGTTGTTGGACGAGAGCTTTTGCTGGCTTTACTGGACTACATGTGTGACCAGTATAAGGCTGGAAATAAGACCATTGTCAAGCTGTTAGAGAGCACCCGTATCCACATAATGCCGTCTATGAACCCAGATGGCTGGGAGATTGCTACTGAAAGCTTTAAAAAGGTATAACCAAACCATTCCCTTTTTTTATTTAACACAAATGTGGTAAATATGTATGATTAAAAACCATGTAGGAAGACTGAAAAAGAAATATTTTCTTGGAGAATAATGTTCCAAAAAAATAAATTCAAAATAGCCCATGCCAAATGTAAACAGACATTAGATCATGTCATCATGTCATCATGATATTCTTATCTAGATTTCATCACTCTGCAAACCTGTTAACAGCTGGCACGTTTCCCCACATTGTGTAGAACCTCTTTCTCTCTCTCTCAGACCCTCTTCCAAAAAAAAAAAAAAAGTGGTCATGTTAGTTTGTAAAACTAGTTTATATAAATTGACGTTTTAAAGATAAAATTCACTATCTGAGGAGCAAAAAGACTAGTGAAATAGTTTTTTGTTCCAAAGTAAATGATTACTGTCACTGAAACGTCAATAAATACAATTACTTATAACCATGAACAATATTATCAATAAAAAATCCGTTCAGTTTGATTTCATGATGGGAAAATTGTTTCAGTAACACTATGAAAAAAATTAAAGAATTAATCTGTTATATATTGTTTCAGTAATACTGTGTAAAAATATTTCCGTCTGATCAGAATTTATAAAGTGGCTATGACTATATTTAGTAAACTCTTTATCCTATTCTGACATGGATGAAATTATTATTTCAGACTGGAAAGAAAGATTGGCTGAAAGGGAGATCCAATGCAAATAATGTAGATCTGAACAGAAACTTTCCAGACCTGGACAGAATAGTGTATCGAAACCATGAGAAAAACAACCATATAAAGGAAAAAACTCATGACCAACAAAAGAATCCAGTGAGTAGAACTAAAATTGTGGTATTCTGTTAAATATGATCCAGTGTGAATTTTATGCATTATTGCTTTCAGTCAGGAAAAGAAGAAGTCAAAGAAAAAAATTGAAACGTAGTAGAAATGTGCCTTGGCTCTAGCTTTTAGTTTACATTGGCCTAAGAAAATGATAATTATTTAACTTTTGGAAATTATGTGTAATATCATTCTTCATTATTTTTACACATATTAGCATCTGTGAAGCTCTGCAGAATGTTTTCATTTTATCTTTAATATAGGAATAAGAGATGGCAAATAAACAATGGCATTTAATGTTAAAATTAATAACCTTATATCCTGCAGTCTTGAATAAAAACAGAAACTTTCAGTAGAATATAAAAGATGCTGAAGAGGGTAAACACAGTAAAATTATCCATTACACGTGTTAAATCAATTGTTTGGCCTTTGGCAAGAATATTTTTCTAGATAGTAAATGCCCAGACATTCTTCCCTGTGCTCTAAAATAGACTGCTGCCTTTATAGATCAAAATGAAACTTAATGTGCATGTGAGTGTCTGTTTGCCCCTCATGGACCATATTAGAATAAAAGCAGTGTACCCATTACTTTAACCTGGGTTTACATCCCTCGTGACATAAGAGAAAAAAGTTACTAGCATATATAAAATGGGAATTTGTTCTCAGGTTATGATTTTGGTAACGTGTCGGGTGCAAGTTTGTCGATGATTTTTGTAAATTTGCAGCTCAAGAATTATCTCTGATCTTGGTGATCATTGCGTTAGGGGCTATAGCCAGGTTAAAATTGTAATAAAACTAATAGTTACTTTTTGTAACATGTGTTCTGTTTGTGAACAATATGTGATATTTTCTATCTTGTCCTAATTTTATAAAATAAAACTGGGTCGTGTAGAAATCGGCCGTGTCTTCATATATAGAATAGTTTACTGTAACTCTACTAGACTGATATAGTTGATAAATGGTAGAATAGGATCATGTTACAATATAATGATCAAGTTGTTCAGTGCATCTGCAGGGGCACTACAGTGCAATTAAGGTTCCTTGCAACCTGGGCATTTTATGATTATATAGTATGTCTGTCCCAATGGCTGTTATCATATAATATTTCATTCAGTGACATACACTTGAATTGTATGCACTGTGCTTTCACAGGTATATTTGGACAATTAAGTGGGAAGATCTGAACATTTTAAAGCTGTGGCTGACTATTCATTACATCAATGAAGTATTTCTGTGTGATGCTATTGTATGAAATAGAAACTTAAAGGGATAATAACTCTTTGTATGAGATCTATATTTCATAATAAAAAAATTGTGAATAACTCATAGAAATATTATATATTCTGTTTTACCACAAAAACGGCAGTTATAGCTATTATTCTGATATCTGAGCTTGCCTTAAGACCATGTGACCTCCATTGATGGCTATACTCTGTTAAAATCTCTTAAGAGATCTCTTAAGAGATTTTAATAAAAAACCAAACTTTTTAGAAAAAAAAACAGGGACTAACTTTGAATTTAAAAATAGATTCATTAACCATTGGTAAGTATGGGAAAATTGTTGTTTACTCCAGGAAAATTCATTTTTTGGCCGAAACGAAGAGTTATTATCCCTTTAATGAGTGAGAGCCTTTATACATTAGAACAATCTAAGCCGTAAGACTTGAGAAATGATCAAATAATCCTGATATGTGACATCATTATAAAATTTTTCCAGTGGAACATTACATAAGCTACAACACACAATTTGTGAATAAGATGTTTTAACTTAATTCAGTCATATACCTTACATACTTGTAAAAAAATTAAAGGATTAAAAGGCAGTATGTCTGTTGTTAAAAAGAAATTTATTCTGGCTAAAATTCAATTGTAGACTTTTGGCTTACGTAGATACCCCTAGATTAATTTATGTTTTTGGCAGTTGGCTGGAATTATTTAGTAATACATTTTATTAGAGAAATTTAAGTTGAGACAGTTTCTCAAGCAGTAGATAAGTACTGTAAATATTAAAGAAGTGAAATATGACTTTTAAATATCATGACGCTTCTAATGTTTAAACTGGCATTAACACATAATATTGAAATAAGAGGTCAGACAGTAAGTCTGCTGATGGACATGATAAGGAATTCCAGTGAAGAAGTCTAAAAATACTCATCTGAAATACAATATAAAGTGAAAAATATAGAAAATGGTAATAATGAGAAATATTTTAAAATGCAATTATTCTGATCATCAGAATTAGAATTGTAAATTTTGTTTTAATGGAGGAATTCCCTCAAAAAATGAGCCCACTCATTACATTACTGTACAAGGCGTAACTAAATTTTTCAAATTTGTTTGTTCCACATGTCTATTACAGATCCAGCCAGAGACCTATATGGCTATGGAATGGATTCAGGAAGTTCCATTTGTGCTCTCCTCCAATCTTCACGGAGGGGATTTGGTCGCCAACTATCCGTATGATGAGAGCCAGAGTGGGGCCCCGCAGGAATACAGCAAGTCTCCTGATGATAGCACTTTCAGGTAATTTACTTCAATTTCTTTTAAATCATTTATTCTTCTCTAAATTATGAAGGAGTTTTATTTTATCAGTTTATTCTCGAAAAATGGAGGCAAAGTGCTAGAAGCATTAAATGCTCTCCTTGAAGATCTAGTTACAAACCAAACAAAAAAAGAGAGAAAAGTAATAAGAATGTAAAAAAAATAGTCGTAAAAAATGAACATGGGGCTAATTGACAAGTTGCATCTTCTTCCTCAGTTACTGTCATGCTGTAAGAGGAAATATGTTCAACATTTTCTTATATATATTCTTATATTCAAATTATAAAAAGAAATCAAAACATGAAAGGGAAAACATAAAAATGGTCAGATGTCATTTTGCTTTTCTCAAAACTCTATCAATTCTGTGTTATGAAGACCAACTGGCAAATTTAGAGTATAAAAAAAATTAAATGCCCATTATTTTAAGACTTAAAATGTAGAGCTGGCCATAAAGTGATATTTAATTCTTCAAGGTACCTGGCAGAGTCTTACTCTCTGTGGCATGCCACCATGGCCAAGCCCCATGAATCTTGCGACGACATGCCAGACAACGAGAAATTCCTGAAACAGAAAGGGACTACCAATGGAGCTGCCTGGTATTCTGTGGCTGGAGGTGAGTTATCTTCACAGTCTCTTAATCTCTTAATTAAGAGAGAGAGAGAGAGAGAGAGAGAGAGAGAGAGAGAGAGAGAGGTTCCATTAACATAATTGCTTACATTAGATAGCACTGTATGAAACAGACTTGGGTAGAAATTCTCAATTGATCTTTTATGATGCTATTTTGAGGGAAATGATCCTCAGCGAAACAGTCAAAGTTATGATTATGTAAGACCAACAAAGGATGCAGCTGATACCACTGAAAATAGAACTGTAGAGTTATCTTTCTGACGTAGTAATTTGCACCTGATCTGTAGTTTAGTATGAAGGATGGATAGAGATGATGTTGTCTCATGTATATGTTGTTGTCTCACCCTCTGACATTAACGTCATTTGCACCTGATCTGCCGTGTGAACAGGAAGGATGAGCAGAAGGGATGTCATTAACAATATCCTTTAGCATTTATCTAGTGGATTTATTCTTGGAATTAGAAATCATTACATGTCAGGAGAACCCTAATGATGTATTTTAATAAGGTTTACTTGTCTGGAAGTCAGTATGACATTTACTAGCAGTGGTTACTGATTTTGATTATGACATGTATTAATTTAACTGCTGCTGAAGATTATTCAATTAATGTGTGTGTAATAAAGGAATGGATGATGTTCAAATGGACTTACATAACAGACATTACTGCAACAGTTGATGAAAAAATCAAATAATATTTGGGCAAAAAGCTTGAAATAGGACAGCATTACTTTTAATCAGTAATGATATTGGAAATGGATGATAATGAAGATTGGGTGCATCCTGACATTTAATCAGAGGAAAAATAACCTAGAGATCTTGTATGAAAAAAAAAAATGCTATTTTTATATTTTTGCCAGATAATACTAAAGGTGCAATGAATGTTACAGAGAAGTGTTCACTCAAGGTTAATAAGAAAAAAGGATGAAAAAAAGAAAAGAATGACCAATTTATCAAAAATTGTCACAAGCCTAAATTGGCAAGATTGCAGTGACTATGTGCAAGCAACAGTTTTTATGGCACATTAACTGTGGATTCTGCCAGAGTTAATTTCCAAAGGATGTGGCAAAATATTGATCAGTTTGGATTCTAATTGAACAGCTGGGATTGTTCTCAAGAGAAAAACCCTACAGGTCTTAGTGGTGAATACATGGCTGAAACAATAGTTTGTTTCCTGTGTGAAGTGAGGGGGCGGCCATTGATGTTGTGAATTGTGAGATATTAACCAAGGATATTAAGAGGCACTGACGTAAGGTCTTGACATATAGTTGACATATAGTTTTCGCAAGTCGTGGAAATAATGTCATTTGTTTTGTGAAGTGTTTTAAAAAAGCGTAATGGTGACAGAGACTTTTTTACTAGGGCATGATAATGTTAATAGCAAAGGGAAAATAAATTTTTGGTACAATTTAGGGGTATTATTTGATGCCAACAATTATATATGTCCCTTTATGAAAAAAGACAAGTTAAAATGTGGATTAACTGAATATAGTGAAAAGACCATTATTTTTATTGCTTTCTTTAAATAATTGGGTAATCCTTCTTCATTTGTCAAGATTGGCATCATCATTAGGTCGTTGATGGTCATAAAGTTCTATGAAATGTGCTTATGTTATTAAAATTTGCCTTTAGATCTATAACCATTAGATACCAATAAATTGGCAAAGTTGGAAGACCTTCGAAAGTATTGTTTGACTCCCTTAGTTAGCTGAATGCAGCATTTAGAGAGGCAACAGCCAATCAGCAGACCACTCAAGATTTATTTTTCAATTTGGCAGAATGTGCTTGTACATACTGATAGGCAGGTCATTGATGGGCTGTTAGCTGAAATTCCTTATTGATTCAACTTTAAAGATGCTTGTAAATCCACCCTGTTTGCCCTGAAGGTTGGCAAATACAACCTTTTGTGAGAGAAGAGATTAGCGATGGGCGGATGGTAAATAACAGTAACAGTCAATAACTGTTGTATTTATTGCTTCATTGTCATGGGCTATTTTTGTATCTTGATTGCATTTTGAATTACTGCCTGTTGAGTTCCCGGAATAGAAAGTCTGAAGTGATGTATTGTCAGATATGCTGTGATTGTTTGATAGGAATTGATTATATTTTAGTTACTGCACCACTTGCGTATAAAGTCTGCCAGGGTGCGATGTGCTACTCATTGTTTTTGAAAGCTAAGCCAAGTAATGGCCCAGAAATAGTTTTATGGTAGCTAGTATTGATGCTTTGTCTTAGAAGAATGATGATACTGCATGAATACAAAATAATTTATTTCGAGATGAGTTGTACACAGAGTTAGAAAAATAAGCCTTATTATTTGAAATCTTTCGGATTTGCCTTCTTGATAGCCTGTCTCTGCCAGAAAAAAAATTACAGGAAGAATAATGATTTTAATAAATTCTCAAGAGGAAAGATGATATTCCATGGATGATAAGTTATCAGCTGCCATATGTTCCAAATTATAAAAACTGTCTTCCTGTGAATATATAAAGTGGCTATAGGATGACAGACAGGGCTTAACACCTGAATAACCACATTGTGTTTGACTACATATTTAATATAGCCCAATCATTTCTGCTACAGAGGAGACTAAGGTTGCCAGGAGACAGGGTATTCAAATACATAGCCATTTACTTAGTTGGGTTAAGATGAGCAAAATATTTATTCTCACTGAAGAGATTTATGTACTGCTGATTAAACAATGAACTGATTGTGCAGTCAATGTATGATGTAAATACTCTGATAAAAATGGCTCCCTGGTTTTTCAAGGGGGGTGGGGGGGGGGACACATGGGGGCTGCCTCAGCTGAAAACCGCCAAGGAAATTATCAGGAAAAAAAAATCATGTCTGGGTCTTTTATTTCTTTAAGGCATGCAAGATTTCAACTACCTCCGTACCAACTGTTTTGAGATCACCTTGGAACTGGGTTGTGACAAGTACCCACCTGAGAATGCTTTGCCACAGTTTTGGGAAGACAACAAGGATGCCTTGATCAACTTCATGTGGCAGGTAAGATATTACATACCACCTATTTATTATTAAAATAGGAATACAATGAGCATTGAACCTTTTTTTAGCAATGAAATTTATTTTTCTGGGACTTGAAACAATTTTTTTTCAATTACCATGATATGACGTAATTAGGATCTATAAATGTCTTTTTATACATTTTATGCTTCAATTTTTAAGCATCTCTTAATAGAGATGCCAAGGAGACTGGTGAATTAGGGTGGTAATGGAAGTAGGTAGATTTCTGTCATTATAGAATTATGGAAAAATATCTAAGGGGATGCTTTTAGGCACAAGTATGGATAAACACAGTGATTTATTTTAAAACTGACCATAAATAATTTGTTTTGCTTTTTGTAGACCCATATTGGTATAAAGGGAGTGATCAGGGATGCCCAGACCAAGAAGGGTATTGCCAGTGCCACAGTGAAAGTGCACAACCTAACCAGTGACGCTGATATCAATCATGATATCACATCTGGTAGGTTTGAATGGATTGCTTGTCACCACTAACACAATGTCACAGCCATTGTGCTGTCTCAGCTAACACAATGATGTATCATATATTGTAAAACAATAATATGAGTGTTCAGTATATGATTAGTTTTCTTATTGGTCTTAGAAACCAGACCAATGGAAGCTGACCAAGGAAAGGGTCACAAGTAAAATAGTACTGATTTGTAATTATAATAATGTGTAGTTTTTATCATTTTGATGAATTATCAATTGCATCCCCTGGTTTGGTCATATTTAAAGCATTTTTGATGCATCTTAAAAGGCACTTAGTGACAGTATGAAACAAACTAGATCATCAGACCTAATACATTAACACATTCCACCCAGTTGCATCTGAAATATTCACAAGTTTTTTCTCCTTGCAGCCCATGATGGAGACTACTGGAGGCTTCTGATTCCGGGCTCCTACATGGTAACAGTCACTGCTCCTGGCTACCTCCCTCAGACCAAGTGTATGGAAGTGACAAATCCATTCCGGACAGAGGCCAAAGAAGTGGACTTTGAATTGCAGCCCCTCAGGGAAGATGCTATGAGTGTCAAGGCGGATGTTGATCCCAGCTGTGCACATTTGAATATGGTGCCAAATGCTGTGATGGAGGAAAAAGGCGACCAAGAGAAACAGAAGATAAAGCATATTTTACAGAATAAATATCAGGTATTAATTCATGTTATTATAGTTATCCATTTATAAACATAGGAGAATGCATTTGCGAATATTAATGGGAAAATATTGTTGAAGGGTTGTGAGAATGATTGAATTCTGAAATAGAAAAAATCAGGGTAGGAGAACTGCAAGATGCTGTCTTACCATGTAGAATGGAATATCTGGTCTGGAGATGTATTTTAATTTGCAGATAAGTTATTCTAATTACTGCCCATCCTCTGTTTTTAGGTTTCTTTAAAAGACAACATCAAGAATACACACTTTATTACCCTTTATAAAATTTTGATGTACTTAAAATCATATTCAGTGCTGTTTAAAATAAATTGATTCGCTATCCACTGTTTTCTAGGAGAACTTTGAAGGTGATGATGATGATGATGATGAGATAGAGCGTTGGTATGATAACTCATATGATGGCAGCAGACTAATGTCCAGCAATTACATGGAGGATCTGGAATATCTGGAGGAACTTAAGGACCTTCAGAAACTTCTGGATGGATACCTGCAGGAGTAGACATTCCCCAAAGCCATGAGGCTCCTATTGAAAGCATTTTCAGAACTTTATGAATCTTGATAGAAATAATAGATTGGAGAAAACTCTTGGAAAATTTGGTTTTTAGTTAAATTTAAATTATGTTGTCTTATCAATAGATCTGGCCAAATCTTTGACTAGTTTAAAAAAAAGATTATCAAAAATATAATATTCTCATCAGGGACAAATTAAAACTTATTTCAATAGCCAACCCAATAATTTGTATGGCACATGCTCCTTTGTTATGAAAATATTCATAAAGTTTTAGAAGACTGGTGCAGAAACTACAGTTGTAAGATATATTCAGAGAGTACAGATGTAATGTATCTAGTCCAAAGTATTGATGGTGCATTTCCAGTATGTGTCTTGTTTCATTTACTCGGTCTGTTTAAAGATATCCAAGCCAGAATTTTGGAACACATTTTGAGTGCATGAATTGCTTCTTGTTGAACTTATCTGAGGACAATTTAAACTTTAAAACATATATTGACAGATGAAGGGCCTTAATTAATATTTGCCAAAAATGATCATATTCACCGTCCCTTGTCCAACCTCGATAGACACAGTTTGAAAATAACACAGGTTCACTGGCAGCATTACACTAGTTTTAACTAAGCATTGGCACGAAAATCACGTGATATCCAGAAGTCAAGTCATGGAAGGAATGATGTATCAGAAAAAAAAAGAAAAAAAAACAGAGCTAAAGTGCAGGTTTCGATCTGTTGTTTTTTTCCAAAATTGTTACAAAATTATGGTGAGTGTCAGTAAAGGAAGATTAAAAGGTGGCTAGGTGAGAGAAAATGCCGTTTACCCCAGAAACATTTGTTGAATACGAGTTTTGACAGGAAAATTCTGGCTTGGAATGCTTTAATTGGTGTCCACTGTATATTATATTTAATATATTATATTAGCACATCTTAACAAGAGTTACTTATGTGGTGAATTATACTTATTCAGACTTTTGAGAAGTATTTTAATTTTTTTTTCATGGGGCCATAAAAAGCAGTATTCAGTTTAGTATGAGTGCACAGACATTTGCATTCTTTAATTTTCTAGAGAGAGGATATTATTCATTATTTTAAGCCTCTTTGATAACTTTTTTGTTATGTAAGCAGAGCCTTGATGACCTTTTACAGATTTTCCTTCACAAATATAGTTTTTACAAAATATAATACATACCTGTATGTAAATCAAAAATGTGAACCGACTTAGAAAATGTAAACAAAGATCACTGTGGTTTGTGTAGTTTATCTTATTTTCATTTTAAGATCTATTTGAACTGACATTGTAATTTGATGATGTGCCATTATTTGACAGCATTTGAGAACCTAATTACTAAAGCTTATTCGAAGGCCACAAATTCTGAAACCCTTATGATATTATAGATCTTTTTCTAATTAAATTGAATTATTAACTAATGTAGGTGTTGTGTGTGTATTTAAGCATACATATAGATATTAACTATTTTGTCTGATGTTTTTGAACTTTGATTAGCACACATGGAATATTGAATGTATGGAAATCTTGACTGTTTACAAAATCCCTTTATTTACAGATTGTAAAAGTGAAGCTTTAAAATTCCTGGAATTTGCAGAATTTCACGATAAATTCAGTGCTAACAGTTACGTAACAGGTAGATGGCAATCTATCTAAGTGAAGAAGAATTTGTATTTATTGATCATTTATTAGATAGCAATCAAAATTTTCAGTGTACAATCAGCCACACATACATATAACAGGGACAGTGAATCAGGTGCAAGTCCTACTTATGTATTTATTATGCTTTTAGTACTTGTTGTAAAACTATTTTGAATTTTTGTTTTTGTGTCATAATGTCCATATAGAAGTTCACTGATTATAAAACGGTTGTGGTGAAGGTTGACCAGCCTAGGGTTAAGGGATATCTGAATTTTATTTCAGTTTGTTATGTATCATTAATGGAGAACAGACATACTGAAATCCAGAGTAGCTGGGGTGGGGGTGCGGGGGTGGGTGCAAAAGGCAGGAGTGAGAATGAGCACAGCATTTGTTCAGTGATGGCAGAGTAATGATATTTAATATTAAGAAAGTATTTAAAGTTAGATGTATTTGAGGATTTAAAAGTATTTGAAGGTTAGGAAAGCAAAGAAAGTGAAAAGAATTAGACAGTGCTTGCATTTCATTGATAAAGTATCAAAAGACCCCCTTTTAATGTTATATTTATTTTTACAACTAGAGTTATAGGTAAAGCTTAAGTGTTTCATGGTGTTATAAGAATGCTGTATTCAATTTAAAATGAAGGAAGGATCTGGTGCCAAGGATATCATGATGAGCACACCTTTTAGAAATATATCATCTTGCTAAATCAGTTTGGGGTCCGAGAGGCAAATTTTACAAATAATATTTTAGGAGAGATGAAACTAACCAATCCAATCGTAAATGAAATACCAATCCACTTGATAGTATTTCAGTATACCACAGGGTTATTTACTTTTGACATTCCTTAGACGATATGATTAATATCCACACTTAATCCATATAATTCTGAATTGGCTTCCAACTAGGGGACATGTTACAGTACAAATATTATGCATTCCAATGGGTTCTGAGTGACAAGTGTAAATGTCCCATTGTGGAACAAAATTCCTGAATTAATTTGGGCTCACGGTAGCAAACAAAATTGAAACATTTCAGAAAATTTGATTTGGCTAAGGAAAAATTGTTAATGACTATTAAAATTGATTTGGGGTTTGGCAAAATGTTTGGTTCAACCAACAATTTAAAGCTGTACGGCTGGTAAAAATAAAACTATCAGGAGCTCAGATTCACAATAATAGGTAAACTTTAGATGTTATAATTTGTCACAGCTTGAAAAATGTTAATTATATCAATTGTATTCAGGGTCACTCAGCATGAGATGATATAGGATGTAACTAGTCCTGTAAAAGTGCAATAAATGTTGATAATGCAACTGTGATTGTGTAATTTTGATTAGATTTTCTTTTTTAACATGTAAAAAGTTTTCAGATTGCAGTATTTTAAGATCTATATAGAGAATACATAAAGTAGTTTTTGAGACGCGTTGTACTTGAACTACTGACAATGCACAATGATAATAGCAAGAATTAATGGCATCCACATGCAAAGATATGCTTTAATATCCAAAAAAATTAGCTCTTCATCAATATGGGATAGATTTTATGACATTTTAACTAAGTTTCTTACCAAATTGAAACCAAAATACAGTTTCAGAGAATTATGAAGTATGTACAAAAGTCATTACTTTGATACATTCTCACTTTGAAATACTTAAATCATTGAAGTTACTGACAAATGAAAGACTGTCAAAAACATCTTTGAATTCAACTCTTGAAATCAAGCTATCTAATGCTATAGTAATGTTAATGTGACCGACCAGCAGATTTTAATGCATTATTAATCAGAGCTCTGCCTCCCAGCAGATGGCACTGACATTTCAAGATGGTCTGAACAAGTCCAGTAACACTCCAGAAATCTGGAATACTCTCATTTATCTACAGACGAGTCTCTAAATAGTGTGATATCATAGCATGAGAGTCTGGCGGCTGAATAAATCTAGTGTCACGCTACTCAAGAAAGCTGGAATACTGTCATTTTTCTGGAGATAAGTCTCTATGAAGTGTGACATGGTGGCAGAGAAGTCTGTGGCCAAAAGCTGCATTTCTCCTGTAGAAGTTTGCTAGAAAATAAATTTAATGTTGGCATAAATAATGTGAAGGATATTACAGTGCATAGTGTTACAGAAAGAGAGAATAAGCAAGGACTGTTGATAAGTCTAATGGATCAGAGTTTTTTAAATTCCTTGTATAAAGTAAGACATGTAATGAACTAAATGGAAGGGGACATGCACATAACAACTTTACATATTTAAGATGAATGGGCACAAAACTATCACATTCTCATCAAGATTTACCTGAAACACGATGAAGTCATCAGGAGACTCTGCATACATGCTCATCAGCCTGTACTGGTTGGTACAGGGAATGTCTATCTTGTAGCCTGTCAGCTGGTAGCACACCTCCCGGAACTCCTGACTGGTTTTCTTAAACGCCTCCATTAAACGCTTGTTCTTCAGTTCGGCAGTGGAGAGCTGTGCTTTGATATCTGCAATGGTTAGAAAATACTTTGTCATATTTCAGTTTATTTTTGACATTATTTAACACAGTAAATACATCTTACATGATGACATTACAAAACGTACTGTCACACACANTGGGAGGGTGGGGGGGGTGTGGGTGCAAAAGGCAGGAGTGAGAATGAGCACAGCATTTGTTCAGTGATGGCAGAGTAATGATATTTAATATTAGTATTTAAATACTATTTAAAGTATTTAAAGTTAGATGTATTTGAGGATTTAAAAGTATTTGAAGGTTAGGAAAGCAAAGAAAGTGAAAAGAATTAGACAGTGCTTGCATTTCATTGATAAAGTATCAAAAGACCCCCTTTTAATGTTATATTTATTTTTACAACTAGAGTTATAGGTAAAGCTTAAGTGTTTCATGGTGTTATAAGAATGCTGTATTCAATTTAAAATGAAGGAAGGATCTGGTGCCAAGGATATCATGATGAGCACACCTTTTAGAAATATATCATCTTGCTAAATCAGTTTGGGGTCCGAGAGGCAAATTTTACAAATAATATTTTAGGAGAGATGAAACTAACCAATCCAACCGTAAATGAAATACCAATCCACTTGATAGTATTTCAGTATACCACGGTGTAGTTTACTTTTGACATTCCTTAGACGATATGATTAATATCCACACTTGATATAATTCTGAATTGGCTTCCTACAAGGGGACATGTTACAGTACAAATATTATGCATTCCAATGGGTTCTGAGTGACAAGTGTAAATGTCCCATTGTGGAACAAAATTCCTGAATTAATTTGGGCTCACGGTAGCAAACAAAATTGAAACATTTCAGAAAATTTGATTTGGCTAAGGAAAAATTGTTAATGACTATTAAAATTGATTTGGGGTTTGGCAAAATGTTTGGTTCAACCAACAATTTAAAGCTGTACGGCTGGTAAAAATAAAACTATCAGGAGCTCAGATTCACAATAATAGGTAAACTTTAGATGTTATAATTTGTCACAGCTTGAAAAATGTTAATTATATCATTTTTATTCAGGGTCACTCAGCATGAGATGATATAGGATGTAACTAGTCCTGTAAAAGTGCAATAAATGTTGATAATGCAACTGTGATTGTGTAATTTTGATTAGATTTTCTTTTTAAACATGCAAAAAGTTTTCAGATTGCAGTATTTTAAGATCTCCACAGAGAATACAGAAAGTTTTTGAGACGCGTTGTACTTGAACTACTGACAATGCACAATGATAATAGCAAGAATTAATGGCATCCACATGCAAAGATATGCTTTAATATCCAAAAAAATTAGCTCTTCATCAATATGGGATATATTTTATGACATTTTAACTAAGTTTCTTACCAAATTGAAACCAAAATACAGTTTCAGAGAATTATGAAGTATGTACAAAAGTCATTACTTTGATACATTCTCACTTTGAAATACTTAAATCATTGAAGTTACTGACAAATGAAAGACTGTCAAAAACATCTTTGAATTCAACTCTTGAAATCAAGCTATCTAATGCTATAATAATGTTAATGTGACCGACCAGCAGATTTTAATGCATTATTAATCAGAGCTCTGCCTCCCAGCAGATGGCACTGACATTTCAAGATGGTCTGAACAAGTCCAGTAACACTCCAGAAATCTGGAATACTCTCATTTATCTACAGACGAGTCTCTAAATAGTGTGATATCATAGCATGAGAGTCTGGCGGCTGAATAAATCTAGTGTCACGCTACTCAAGAAAGCTGGAATACTGTCATTTTTCTGGAGATAAGTCTCTATGAAGTGTGACATGGTGGCAGAGAAGTCTGTGGCCAAAAGCTGCATTTCTCCTGTAGAAGTTTGCTAGAAAATAAATTTAATGTTGGCATAAATAATGTGAAGGATATTACAGTGCATAGTGTTACAGAAAGAGAGAATAAGCAAGGACTGTTGATAAGACTAATGGATCAGAGTTTTTTTAATTCCTTGTATAAAGTAAGACATGTAATGAACTAAATGGAAGGGGACGTGCACATAACAACTTTACATATTTAAGATGAATGGGCACAAAACTATCACATTCTCATCAACATTTACCTGAAACACGATGAAGTCATCAGGAGACTCTGCATACATGCTCATCAGCCTGTACTGGTTGGTACAGGGAATGTCTATCTTGTAGCCTGTCAGCTGGTAGCACACCTCCCGGAACTCCTGACTGGTTTTCTTAAACGCCTCCATTAAACGCTTGTTCTTCAGTTCGGCAGTGGAGAGCTGTGCTTTGATATCTGCAATAGTTAGAAAATACTTTGTCATATTTCAGTTTATTTTTGACATTATTTAACACAGTAAATACATCTTACATGATGACATTACAAAACGTACTGTCACAAACACACACACACACACACATTTTTAAACCACCATGCATAAAACATTAAAACCTTGCTAAAATTACCCACTCACCAACAACTTCTTTACTAGTGGAAGGTTGCTGTACGTTCTGGTCCACTTTTTGTGTGATATCCTCCACCACTCCTCCCGATGTTTCCAGAAGCTTTACTCTCTCCTTTAACTTCCTATTCTCCTCTCGTAGTTGTGCCAGCTCCTCCTGGCGTTGCTTTTGTGCCATTGCAGCAGGGTTCATTGAGAAGTGGAGCACCTTTGTTTTTGTTGGGTCATAGTCCCCCTAAACCAGAAATCAATTCCTTTCTCAAGTGTTTAAAGGACTCAAAGTAAAATATAATGTTATGGCATGCTAAATGTTTGCCTGGAACTCAAAATATAGCACTGCTGAAAGTTATCCAGAATTGTATTTTAGATTTTTCGATATTTTTTCTCAATGGTGCAAACAAAAATCACAGATTACCACATTCGGTTTTTAAAAATCCAACACATAAACCAAGTAACTATGGTGACTAATAAACTTTTATTAGTTTTAACTACTGTACAAATAATTTTACTGATTAAAACTGTATAAAAGTTTTGTAACAATGATACTACCTGTAAATTTCTCTGCTCTATTCTAGCTTCTAGGATTTCCTTTTCCTCAGACACCATTTCCAACTGTTTCTCAAGTCCTGCTATTTTTTCCCTGAAATCAGATCATTAACATTTTGATTACACCTTCACAGCATTTTATCATAAAAAATAGTAATAATTCAATAAAATGACAATTGTAAAAAAGATAAAACTTC
>NW_019775458.1:670473-799248 GCF_001039355.2 Lingula anatina | reverse complement strand
AATTCCTTGTATAAAGTAAGACATGTAATGAACTAAATGGAAGGGGACGTGCACATAACAACTTTACATATTTAAGATGAATGGGCACAAAACTATCACATTCTCATCAACATTTACCTGAAACACGATGAAGTCATCAGGAGACTCTGCATACATGCTCATCAGCCTGTACTGGTTGGTACAGGGAATGTCTATCTTGTAGCCTGTCAGCTGGTAGCACACCTCCCGGAACTCCTGACTGGTTTTCTTAAACGCCTCCATTAAACGCTTGTTCTTCAGTTCGGCAGTGGAGAGCTGTGCTTTGATATCTGCAATAGTTAGAAAATACTTTGTCATATTTCAGTTTATTTTTGACATTATTTAACACAGTAAATACATCTTACATGATGACATTACAAAACGTACTGTCACAAACACACACACACACACACATTTTTAAACCACCATGCATAAAACATTAAAACCTTGCTAAAATTACCCACTCACCAACAACTTCTTTACTAGTGGAAGGTTGCTGTACGTTCTGGTCCACTTTTTGTGTGATATCCTCCACCACTCCTCCCGATGTTTCCAGAAGCTTTACTCTCTCCTTTAACTTCCTATTCTCCTCTCGTAGTTGTGCCAGCTCCTCCTGGCGTTGCTTTTGTGCCATTGCAGCAGGGTTCATTGAGAAGTGGAGCACCTTTGTTTTTGTTGGGTCATAGTCCCCCTAAACCAGAAATCAATTCCTTTCTCAAGTGTTTAAAGGACTCAAAGTAAAATATAATGTTATGGCATGCTAAATGTTTGCCTGGAACTCAAAATATAGCACTGCTGAAAGTTATCCAGAATTGTATTTTAGATTTTTCGATATTTTTTCTCAATGGTGCAAACAAAAATCACAGATTACCACATTCGATTTTTAAAAATCCAACACATAAACCAAGTAACTATGGTGACTAATAAACTTTTATTAGTTTTAACTACTGTACAAATAATTTTACTGATTAAAACTGTATAAAAGTTTTGTAACAATGATAATACCTGTAAATTTCTCTGCTCTATTCTAGCTTCTAGGATTTCCTTTTCCTCAGACACCATTTCCAACTGTTTCTCAAGTCCTGCTATTTTTTCCCTGAAATCAGATCATTACCATTTTGATTACACCTTCACAGCATTTTATCATAAAAAATAGTAATAATTCAATAAAATGACAATTGTAAAAAAGATAAAACTTCGAGTTATGATATCTCCACTTACATGGGAGTAGCAAACTGGTACAATGCTCATAAGATTACATATGGTGTACTACCTTAGCTGTAATATAGTTTTCTGCTCAACTTCTGATATCCCAGAGCCCAGAGATTTGGTTTGCTCAGCAACCCTCAGTTTATGCTCCAACTAAAAGGAAAGATAATTTGTTGCTCTATATTCTAGAGAGAATACTTTTTCATATGAATTACAGTAAACTTAGACACTTCTGGTTTGAGAAGTTGTATGCAGATTTGAGTAAGGGAATGTTCATCAAGAGTTTCAGCAACACAACAGAAAAAAAAATTGTTCCACAACATAAGTTTGAGACAAATAATATTTCAGGTTACAAGGTGACAGATTATGTAGTCTACTATATTTACAAAAATTGCTCGTGAAGACTAATATGCCAGTTCTTACATAACCTTTCTTTTCTTAACTTTGAATTTATTTTCTTACCTAAAGTGTAATATGATAATAAGTCTACCCTTTTTTGTTCTTAATGAGCTTGATATGCTCAGGCATCTAAAACTAGAGACACAGCTGCCCTCTAACTACATCATATTCTGTGGACTAACCTGTTGGCACTGTATTCTACAGTCTCCCAGCTGTTGCTGAGCTTGGTTAGCCTGTGCTTCTAAAGCCTCGCACTGTTTCTGATATCCCAGCACTGTGGCCTCAAGCTGCTGCACACGGGTGGTGCTCTGTGACCCAACATTTACCGTCACCTCGCTTTCGTAGGATTCGATGATTTTCTTGTATCCATCTCTCTCCTGTAAATAGTATGGAAATATCTGTTATTTTATATAAATGCTCTGTGCAGGCATGTATGTGGAGTCTCTTTCTGTTCAGATCCCCTGGATTGAGTCTGCAATGTTCAAAGAGAACTGCTGTCATGACAAAAACCATGAACATGACACATGAACATGACCTAGTCATGCCAAAATTTGACTGCAAAGTAAGGTTCAACAACAAAAAGTAAACAGATAAAAATTTCATCAAGAAAAACTGGCCTTAAAAAAACATCTTTATGTCAAGAGCTCCAAACCTTTGAGACAAGCAGCAGTTTTCTCTGAAGTCTCTTGAGCAGCTCCCCCTGTTGAGTAGATTTATTCTGTTCTACCACTAGTTCTCTGCTGACCTGGTTCAGTTTACTTTGAGCATTCTCAAGACTGGCTTGCATAGAGTGGATGCTGCAGAAGAAGAAATAACACAGTCAGGACAGATTTTAAATGCTTTCACCACAAAGTATCAATATTCCTCAAAAGATACTACAACTTGGTTCATGTCACACACCCTGGTTATATGATGGAAGGGAATCTGTAAATTAGTAAGCTTCAATTGTAGACCACTGGATTTATTATTATACACAAAGTAAAATAGCCACACAGCTAATGTCAGCTATACGAAACTAACCCCAGAACACTGTCTTCACAGTAATACTCCATCATAATTATCAAATACATTAAACAAAGATACCATGTTGATGTTCTATATGTAGTATATGTACCTGGACTTGAGCTTTCCCTCTTGTTCCAGCATTGTCAACTGGCTGTTCTGGAGGTCAGCTATACAATGGGACAGCTGTGATGGTGACCTACAGAAATAAGGAAATAATGAATGTAAGTAATAACACACATATTGAGGGACCAGCTATGTCAGTAGTTTGACACCATTTCTCTCATCTCGGACCACCAAAGAAAATGGAAGAATGAGAAGACTTACATGATGTAAGTCAAAACTCATAGGTCAAACATGTTTAATTCTTGTCCCAGATACACGAGGGACAATTTAAAGGCCTGTAAAAAATTACTCAAAGGTTATCATCTATTTTTGATAATAATAATTTTGCCTATCATTTCAAAGATGGTAAAAATAAACAAAACAAACTGCTGTAAGGATGTCCAGGGTAACTTACTGTACTTCATTCTTCAGATCATAAATCTACTCCAAGGTGGTAATTACATAACCAAGTTATTAAGATTTGCTTTAATGAGTCAAGCAATATGTCAGACTTGTATTGTGCAGCAGTTTTTTAATGACACAGCGTAAGTAGCTTACTGTACTTTCCAGCCTCCTGGGGCACCTGGGGACTCCCACTGTTTAAGCTTGTTTTTCAGGTCCTAAAATAACAAAATTATATATCATATCATTATGCATTATTACAATATACAATCAATAAAGGAAACATGTTTGGCAAGGCCAGAGTATAGACTTACTTGAAGCATGCAACTAAATCCTTTCAAATTAGTTATTCAGCAATCCAATCCAGTTTTTATTGTACTTCTCTAATCAATTTAATATAAAAAGCAATATTTGATAAGCATTTCCCTCAAATAAAATGTAACTTCAATATATGAGCAAGTATTTTTGTTATATTGAAGCATAATCTAGTACAGATGGAGACTTCTGAAACCTTGAATATATTTTAAATTGCAAAAACTTACCTCATTTTCTACTTTTAATTTGGCCAGCTCCTGTCCTCTTTCTTCCATTCTCTCACATTTCTGCTTCAAACTCTCCAGCTGCTCTTTTAGAAGATGTGTGTTTTCACTTGTTTCTCTGAAAATGTATCACTTAAAATCATAATTTCAAATTCATGAAGACATGATTATCGTTGTTCTTTCATTAGTAAGCAGTGTCATTAGTAAGAATTACTTAATTGTTTTTAAAAAACTCAAAATTCACTTACTAAAAATATTACTGAATTCAACATAGTAGACAATGCTTGTCATAATGTCATCAAAAGGCTGGGAAATGTACGACCTTAAAATGCTTTACTTTTTTAAAATAAAAAAGCCTTCCTCGTGTCAGAATTTTATTTGTTGTTCAAAGCTGTATGTCAAAATTTTGATTTTTAAAGCAAATAATGTTATCAGCTATGTAATACATTCTGTGTTACAATGATAATAGTTTCTTCAAATAGAAGATATTGGAGTGTATATTCCTGAGTCACTGCTGCATCTCAAACTATAAGAGGTTGAAAAGGAACTGTGTAAAATATGTGTCAGGTGTAACATTTGCATCACATGGTAATCATGACCACACTTCAGTACCTGTAGAACCTATTTTCTTCCCTCAGCTTTCTTGCCTCTTTCTCTAGTTCTGGTAGCTGAGTCAACTGACTTTTCATGGCTTTGGTTGTAATACCATCTTCCTCCATCCTCTGTAGCTTCAGCTCCAGCTCCTTCAACATCCAAAACAAATTGCTATTGATTTGCTAATATGTATCACACATTTTAAATGCAAAACCTCAATTAAGAGACTGGGTTGACCTGCTAGTCTGAGACAGTATATTCCCAGTCAGGCCAGTAGATTTTTAAACGATCTGTTTGTAAAATAGAATGTGGTATGTTTGCTTGTTTTCTAATTTTTATCTAATTTGAAGTATGTACTCATGATAGTCTTTTTATTATGGTGGGGGTGCAAACAAAATCCTGATTTCATAAATTTTATAATTTCAGAATTTAAACAAATGAGAAATATGGGCGAGTCTGTATATTATATACAACATTGGCAAAAGCAACATATGAAATTTCACCTCCACACCTCAGTGATTGCATGTGCCATACAGTTCTCATGTCATATCACAAACAGAGAGACTTATGGGATTCAACTCTAACAACTAGCCATCCCTGTTTTCAACTTGGACTTCCAAACAGTTTGTGTTACTGTCTGGCCATGTTTACAAAGACAAGTAAACACAAATACAAATTTTGATCAGTGATTGCAAAGTCAACAGACAACCAGACCTATCATGACAACTGACCACTGACTGGGGCTTCACATGTCAAACAGAGGGTGGACAGTCTTACTATCCTTGCTACTTTTGAACTTGGAAAATACATCTCTAGATAATTGGAATTCAAATTTTTTTTAAAATCTAGAATTAAAAATATCACAGAAATTCAATAAAAATTATTTACTCAATAGCAACATAAAAGAATTTTGGAATAAATTTGCTATTTGTTTTTCTATTTATCTCCTTCTCCCCACATCAAATATAAACTTGTCCTTCAGACCATGAGGCTGTGGCAGTCAGATAACAGGGGACTTAAAACTGTGGGAAACTTCACACAAGAGCAGCTTTAGATCAGAGACACCATGATGCTCACAGCGCCTCTCCTCACCATTCTCCTCACTGTGACATTGTCAACCGTCACTCACTGTCAAGTTGGAGTGACAAGTGTCCCAACATCTGGCCAAAGCACGACAAAATTACCAATAGAGAAATGCAACTGCCAGGACTATGAAGAGACTGCCAATCGCAACCTGGAGCTTATCCAAGAGGTAAGCATTAAGTGCGACAGCACCTGCAGTCAAGGCTCTGCCGTCCAACAGCAGCAAATCAACGCACTGAAAAATCAAACTCGCGAAATGGAGCTGCGCCTCATGCAAGAAATTCTAACCAGACAGGCCATGGAGAACAAAATGACTGCCGAGATTGAAAACCTGAAGAAGACTGTTGCCAACCAACAGGTTCAGATTAGCCAGACGAGCATCACAGGTAAGTTTGCAAGAAAAAATTTGAAATCTAGAAAGGTGTGTATGGAGTTATAACTCTGCATCAAAAGGTATCAGATAATCAATCTCTCATCTAATTCTAACTCATACTAGCAACCAAAATATTCACAAAATGTCCAAGTCAATTTCATTTTTTTCTGATTCCATACACAAGTGTCTCCAATGCCCTTTTATTCACTTTGTTTCATGAGTTTGCCTTTTTCTCTATTAATCAAGACCATCTAAGTGGACCCTGGTGTTCAAAGGCGTGGCAGGTGCTGGCGGGGGAAGCCTGGGCAAACTGTGGCAGTCAGACAGTGCCCTGAATGAAGACATCAAGGCAGCCCAGGAACTGAACACTAACTACAAGCACCATTATAAGTCTGCTGCAGTGAATAACTGGAAGAACCAGAACATCAAATATGTAAGCTGGCAATATATGGAGTGTGTGTGTGTGTGTGTGTGTGTGTGTGTATGTGTGTGTGGGGGGTCTACTTGAACGAGTTACTATGATTGTGTTAGTTGGAACTACTGGGATGAGTTACCACTATTCTGAAAAAAAAAAAAATCTTTGTTGTGAAAAAATTCAGACAATATTATCTACACCAAGATATTTTACATCTTTAGATTTTTTTTATTTCTGTATCAATTTAGGTGAAGGTGGTGCTGTATCAGGCTGGCATTGAGCGGCTTGTCCTTGTTTTTAATGCCATAGGCAGTGACAAGATGACCTGGTTCAGCAAGGATCGCCTGATTTCCTCTCCATATGCAGACATTCTGCAGACATATGATACAAACAGACATGGTTACTTCTTCAGTATTCTTGGAGAAAATAATGGGTATAGTAACACAGTCTCAGGCACACTTTAGCTGAGTGTATGTGCATGTTTACATGAATTCAAACAAGCTTTTGTCTCAGCAGATTATTAAAAAAAGACCAGTCCTGATAAAGATATGCATCACAAGACTAAGAGTCTCTTATTGCCAAGTACCCAGGAAAAAAATATATCTTTCATTTTCCTGTATTACATCATTTTTATAACATTTTACATCACCTGTGAAAAATCCTAGAATTGCCTTTCCTTAAATTGTGTAATAACAAAAGAGTAATTCAATTTTTCTGTCACCAGATTAAACATTTTCACACAAGGACAAAAAAGAAAAGCACAAAAAATCCAGGAAAACACTTACTAGATGGATACAAGGCTTATTAAATAAAATTTTAACATAAAAGCATTGCACATCATATTGCAGAGCTGTTGTCAGAGAATTCTACATACACAGGGATTATAATGGGTGTGGATCGGATTTTGGATGGCTGGTCGTGGTCAACAAAGGCTCTGCACCATGTGATTATGAGAACTTCACCAGTTACCCACAATTCCTGTATGCCCCTGGATCATTTGGCAGGCACTTTGGAAAAGGTGATTTTTAATATAATAGAATCTTTCATTTTAATTTCAGACATCTCATACATGTAAGTATAGTTAAAGATAAAATAGGCAAATCTGTGAATGAGAAGTACTCCATAATATCAGTGTTTTTAAATACTATTTCTAACAGAAATCATTATGTCAACTTTTGCCATCCATGTCGAACAATGTACATGTCACCGGCCATATGCTCATTATGATACCCCAATTGGGATCTGGCCTGGAACAGTTAGTAACTGGTCTAGATTGGGATCTGGCCTGTGACCTACACATGTTGCCTAGATCAATCTTTAAATACAGACCTTTAATTTTCAAAAATATCAGCAAGTTATATAAACCTACTTTCCCTTTATCTTATTTTCTTTTTTTTTATTAATAAAAGATTTAAAGAAATCAAATTCTTATAATATTGTAATAATTTATCCATGTAGCCTTGGTAAGTGTTTTGCTCTCAAACAAATATCAAACTGTTTGTTCAAAATCTTCAAAATGAAACCTTATTTAAACTTCAGGCTCACAAGGCCAGGCTGACATGATGGCCATTTTTACAGCAACCGAATAGAAAAACAAGATGTGGATGTGACACTGCTCACTGCCTCAACTGAAGGACAAGGACGCCCAATAGGACAACAACTAGATTAGGACCCATAGATATTGACCATGGAATCATGATTCTGATATCAAAAAACAAGAATCAGGACTATTACTCAGAAATTGGGCAGGCTTTCAATTTCCCTTAATTGTTCTTATGATGATTTTATAGTCATATAAATCCGATTTTAAAAAATGCTGGGAAGCTTTCCTGACAGAAGAAGCTACTAATATCAAGTTCAATAAAAACAAATTGTCTTTTAAAAATAGACAGGGGTACTACCTTGCCTTAGTTTTAAATTTTGTCTTTAAGAAAACAGTGCCTGTAATAACTAGAAATTTATCATGAATTTGTGAAAGTGAGAAATCAATAAATCATTCTTTAGCCAAATAAGCATTCTGTTACTATCAATTCCATGGCACAGCTTCAGTTATTTTGTCTTACCTTAATCTTCTGATCAGCTTTTAATTTCTCTGCATTTTCTAAGATATTGGATGCACCTCGACTGCGCCTGATATTAAAAAATAAGGATAATTTAAAAAAACATCCACTTTGGAACAACACCATTTCAAAAAAAAATATGGCACATATCTTACAGAATACAAGAATACAGCTGCATTTTCTGAGCAAAAATTGGGCAGACATTAGAAAAAATATTGACAATAAAAGATGCCGTAAGCACAAGCCTGAATCTACTTCTTCTTTAGATGGCACAGAATTATTATGCCATCATTAAACAATTTGGTTATAATATGCCCTTACTCTTTGTACATTCTAAATTTTTCTTTAGTTTCATCTAATTCATTTTGTTTAATCTTCAACTCCGTCTGCTGCCTCATAATATGGTTGTTCAATTCTGTAACCTTACTCCTTGATGCCTCCTGTACCTGCAAAGACAAAAGAATCAAACTGTTGAAGATTTCATCGACTGATGATGACTAAACTTTAAACATTTGGTTAAAAATACAATACTGATTTGTAAAACCAACAGCAAATTATTTTATAAATTCAAAATGATTCATAAAAAAACAAGCAAAATAAAATCTCTTCATCACACATCTGAAATGCAAGATTTTTCATCATTTTTTCTCCTAAATCAAATAAAATGTTTTTTTCTTTTAAAAAATGAGCCAATATCCCAGACAATAACTTTGCATTAGCATTAGTCTCACTTCTTCTAATTCATTCTCCAGTTTATACTTCTCTTTCTGCAACCCAAGAAGCTTTTGGTCCTGGCTTGTCTTGGTCTTGGAGAGTGTCTGCTTGCACTCCTCCAGCTCCTCTTGCAACCTCTTCTCTCTCTCAGCAATAAAATGCAGCTGGTTTTTCAGTTCAGTTATTTGTTCCGATTCTCTCTAAAAGAAGAAAACTAATAAAACAGTCCACAAAAGCATAAGTAAATTTCAGCCTGAAATGACTCCTTGTTGAAATGAGCTTTGTCTTTATGGTGAATAACTATCTAATTTAGAATAAAAAATTAATTGATCCGCTAGTCTGCCATTATTTCTAATACCATTCTCCTCCAAATCCTGCAAAATATTGATTTCACTGTGAAGTTGTGAGACAACTGGATTATCCCAATTGTCTTATAAGTTCTAAATAACTATTTCTGTGTAAATATAAATGATAAATATACCACTAATGATGGAACAAATATCCTCTTACACATTAAATCCCCTTTAATTAAATATCTCACAACAATGAACTAATGCTATGTCGCAGATAATCACAGATAAATTACCAAAAAATTGTAAAATCCTTTTCCAAGATTTTTACTACAGGGAATGCTAATTAGCAAGTGGACAAAACTCTGACTAGCCTGCGTAAACCACATGAACTTACCATGCGCTCCAGCTTCACCTGGCCCAAGTCTCTGTCATACTCCACTCTGGCCCTCTTGTTGCTGGCCTCCACGGCTGCCAGCTGTAACTCAAGCTTCGTGATGTATCCCTTGGCTGCAATCAAATCTGCCCGTAGCTTCTGGTCCTCCTTCTGCTTCTCTGATATCAGAAATAACAAATATGGATACACATTACTAAGCTTAGGGATATGAGTGGAATGGATTTATCTAGACACTGAAGATGGCACATATACAGGCATTTAACGGGCAATGTTTTTCAAAATGGATTCAATGATATCTATTCTAGGCAAAATGGATGACAAAAGCATTTTTCAAAGATTTGAATGGTGATGGCAACAACAACAACAGCGAAAACACAGACAGACAGTGTTCACCATATATTACTTGTAGTCATTTACAGTGTCTCTATTTCAGAAGGGGAGACAAGACATTAATTTCATATGCAATCAAACTGAAGTACTGAAATATTGTTTTCCTCGTACTTTAAACAGCCAAGTTGAAATGCAGAGCAGAAGAGGAATGGGTTACAGAGGCCTCAAACTTACCCAAAACTGACTGCATTGAAACTGCACTGCCTCTACTAATGTCAAGTGAGG
Organism: Lingula anatina; assembly: GCF_001039355.2. The sequence goes on along the minus strand of NW_019775458.1, from coordinate 789,033 downwards.
CGGTTTGATCAAAATTTATCCTACCACTGGCAGACCCACTTTGAGATGAAATAAAAGCATCAAAGTCACGCTTCATGCGAATCACAGCTGTGTTGTCATCTGGCGTATCCATTCTGCAGTTTTACAAAACTAAATTTATTCTGCAATAATAATAAAAAGACATGCATAACAAAAAATGAACAAGCTTCAACTTCCATATAAGGTTGTTTTATCGGTTTATTAATCACATGACGATTTACGACACTCGTTTACTAACCGATCAAGGTGACAGCCGCGCGTGCTAGCATACGTCTCGAGACTAAACTTGGAAAACTTACACTTCCAAGACCGTTTCCTACAACAAGAAGACCATCGTTCTAACACTTGCCGTTCCGTCGTTTATGTTGAACTCGAATACGAACAAAATCCCACCCAGAAGTTAAGTTACTGACAAACGAACAAGATATAGAAGACAACTCAAGGAAACGAACAGATTGAATTTATGCGGCCCGCCATGACAGGTCTATCCCGCAGCTCGTAATTAAAGAAATTCAAAAATTTGTTTTGCAACTTTCGCTCATGCACATTTGAACCATGCACATAACATTACAATATACAACAAAATAAAGTACACGACATCAAAATATATTGGAAATATAACCACTTTGTAGATTGTTCTTTATTAAATGCTGGACGTTTTGATGGTGTTTGACCTCTGACCCCTGACCTACTGTAGAGCATAATATAAACAAAGCGCACCACTTGCGAGTAATTTGACGTTCGCAATACTGCTAGAGTTACACGAAGAAAGAAGAAGAACTACGTTGTGTCATTGTTGATCAAGATCCTGGGGAGATGCTTCGAAGGCTGTATTCTGTGCCTGTACAGCACTTAACAAAATCAGGTAAGCAGAATCTAGTACAATTTTAAATCAATATTTATAATCACATTACAACTCATTAACACAACAGTATTGTGTACCAGTAAGCGTACAATGAAAATAGTGTTCAGGAGCCACATTTTCAGATTTAATTTTTGGTCGGTTTTTTTCTTTTATCTCATCGATTGCAACAAATGTTGTTTATAAAGCACAGTGTTTTATATATAATCCACCAACAGCAAGGTGCACGTTTTGCTCTGAATCTCACACAGCGGGAACTGGCTGCAATGTACTATATCACCCGGTAGTAACCGTACCAGTAATTGTTAAAAAAATAGCAGAGCTGACCAGTCTATTATTAGTACAGAATTAGAAAGTTTATATGTAATCGCACAGTAAATAAAAGATAGAAAACTTCAAATGATAAAAAAATTCACCTATATACTGCCTGGTGCACAGCACGATATTTTTATGCGATAAGCCTATAGACTAGCAATAGACCACCTGTTTGTTTAAACTAGGTCAGGGGATGGGGGGAACCGGTTTCATCTGGTTCTTGAACGGTGTTTACTGGTTCCAGTTGCCAGCGAACACTACGCCTCTGACCCAAAAATAAATTCACTGATGGAGTCATATGTACATTGTAGTGCAGTGATAATGATATTGATTTATGAGGGGGAATTGCAGACAAAAAGTTGAAGTTGTATTCAAATAATGCTTATTAGTTGTATATAAGTAATGTTTATTCTTTTTTTATTTATTATTTAATTGTTCTAATTATATTTTTAAAAATGTCAGGATAGTCATAATTTGAACTGGTGACATGACAGTTATTGACAGTTTTTCAACAAAACTTTGCTCACAGGAATGAAGCTGATAATTTAAAATAGGCATTCTGATAATAAGGTCACTGCTGTTCTTGATGAGCATTGCTCATTCTATCAATATTGCAAGGACTGATTGATTGTGTGGTGTATTTTGTTCTATTTCAGTCCGCAGTCAGTTCACCAGTGCTCAGACTATTGATGTGGAGTCTCTTGTCCCCAATGAGTACGAGGCACCTTGTATGAAGACACCTGTTCCGGGCCCCAGATCAAAAGCACTATGTGCCGATCTGGATGATGTCAATGCTGTAAGAGATATAATTCTGCAGACATTGAATTTGCAAATGCATATTTGCTTTTATTAAGCTCACATGATTAAAATGTTTTCACATGCATGTAGGCACTTGCACTGACACAGACACATATGCATGTTGACATCAACTATGCGTTCTAAGACCACTTCTAAGACAAACTACATTTTTGGGCATTTTTTCCATGTAAAAAAAATCTAGGCTGCCCGGTCTTGCATGCTCCAATAATCTGCTTGTCGCCCTCATGAGCTTTAAAAGAGGTCAAGGCTTTGATGTGAGGCCTAGCTATTGCCTATTTTATATGTTATGTATTCTGGGGTTTATCTGCTGCCTTGTGTTACAGTATCATATGTCAGTTTGTAACTGCTGGAGTTCCATTTTATTAATACTAATAACATGGCTACAACATATACCTTTATTATAAAGAAGATGAAAATGTACTTGCACCATGATATAGGCAAGAAACTGAAATATTTAAAAATATGTTTTCTAGGGCTCTGGATAGTCGGACCAAATGAAAAATAAACCAAAGATTTAATATTTCCCTCTCAGTTAATTTGTCAAAACTGGTCAGCATTTAATACTAGTCCAAGACCTCTATCTTTCTTCTCAGATATAATGATGTTTTATATAGAATGAGATGATATTAGAATAACACACATTTTCTATGGTTAGTATAAGTAAGTTAAATTCACACTGTCAATCATCTCTAGTCAAACGAGCAACTAAAATTACACTATAATTCTTTTAAGAATCTTTAAAAGAAAGGTATCATATAATTACAGGTATACGGGTTTAGGTCAAGGTAATTATAATGCATAATAGTGGTATGAATTGCGTCCCCAGCTGTCACATCTCTAAAAAAGTGATTTACAAAGAATGGGGTGCAGTACAAGCTGTACCACATTTGTTCGTAATCCAAACATAAAATTCACATTACAGCTTAACAACCACCTACTAGTACTAGTAATTAAACCCTCCTCAACTGTTTCTATAACAGTACTGTAGTTACATGTCAAGTTCTCTGCTTTATGTGTTATTATCGTATTGATTTTATGTACTATTCAGACAGCATACGTGACATGATTATATATAAGTTCTGCACATTGTGATCATGTCGTTGGATTTGTTACTTTAAAAAATTTGCACTGACTGCCTGTTGCTAAATACTGTAAATTCAAATTATGTAATTACACATAAAAATGCTAAAGATGCTACTAAATTGCCATGTGAATTAACATATCAAAGAGTTGAATTTATAGGTTTATTGACCTTGAAGTTTGCATTTCTTTGATGTTGGCATGATTTTCAGTCACATTTGACAGGGAACCCATATTGCACCATATATATATGCAAGACAGAGCTGAATTATTGAACCTGCCAAATAGTATTATGATGTAGAAATAAAACCTATAGTAAGCTCTATAAAAATAAGGATGTTTGTTGTTTTAGATTTGACCGTGCATAGATTTTTTTCTAGAAAACAATAAAGTCAGCTTATCAATTTTTTCTTCATGTTTACCTTGTTGTTACATTACACATCAATATTATGTTGTATTACAAATAAAGTATCATAATAGACTGCTTGTCTGGACATGAAATTATAACAATACAGTCTGATAACTCGCAAACTCTAGCAAAATTTCCAGTCCCAAAGTGTACAATTTATAGGGTATCAGATGTATTTCAGTTATCAATTATTTCAGAATATTGGCCATGTCCATTTCTTTGTGAACTATGAAGCCAGCCGGGGGAACTACATTGTGGATGCAGATGGCAATGTTTTGTTGGACCTGTTCACACAGATCTCATCAGTGCCACTTGGTAGGTACATCTGGTACAGGAATGAGGTATGTTTGGTACAGGAATGAGGTACATCTGGTATATGAACAAGGTATGTATGGTAGAGGAGTGAGGCACATTTGGTACAGGAATGAGGTATGTTTGGTAGAGGAATGAAGTAAATTTGGTACAGGAATGAGATGTGCTTGGTTCAGGAATAAGGTATATTTGGTACAGGGATGAGGTATGTTTTGTATAGGAATGATGTTTGGTACAGGAATGAGGTATGTTTGGTATATGAATGAGGTATTTTTGGTACTGTACAGGGATGAGGTACATTTGGAGTTGGTTTTAAGTACGGTATACATTGTACAGGATTGAGGTATGGTGCAGGAATGAGGTATATGTCAACGTCTGATACAGAAACTGGGTATATTTGTTGCAGGAATGACGTGTATCTGCATGAGTACAGAATGTTATATTTTTGATTTAATTATAGAATTTTTGTTTAAGGTTAGTAACAGTTTGAACCCTTCACTATCTAACTTATCAGTAGTCACAGTATTATACCTTGCTATTTATTCTTCATACTTTCCATGTTTCATTCTCTTTCTCCTTATTTCTTGCGAGGATGAAAGATTTTTTCACTAACAATGAAATGTTTTGTTTTTGTAAAAAGATTTTCCAGTTGGTCAGAGAAGCTTCCCATTTGGTGAAAATCAATTAATTTCCCATTTTTTCAAACAGTTCAGCCTGACAGTTGGCTTCAACAAATTGATGACAATATAAACTAGGCCAATTGCTTTGCGGTTTTTAAAACTGTTAGAGTGAAAAAAAGTATGCTTGCACAATTTGTCATGTATCAGAGAAATACCAGGTATTTCTATCAAAACAAGCACACACTTAAGACTGTTCAAACTGCTGGTGCCCTTGTTTTGGGGCTGTAGCAATAGTCCGAAGGTTCAATGGACTGAAGGTTCATTGGTCCGAATGTTCACTACGGGTACAGAACCTTCTGACCAACAAACCCTTGATTTAAAAACTGAAGAAAATGTTACGATTTTTTTGACCAGTGAACCTTCAGACCAATGAACCTTTGGACTATCAAGATGCCCTCCTTGTATTGAACTTACAGAGGTACAGGTATCTGACAATGTATTTGATATAAGGAAGAACCCGTTGTTGCATCAGGTTGAAATGTGTCTGGATTGACAAAATTGAATGTTTGCAGATGGTTTTGAACATTATAGGTGCATTGTGTACTTTTCATCTGTAATACTAGCCATAGGCAAGTAGGAAACAAAATTTTAAGTAATGTGCTATAACCATTCAGAAAAAAATGAATTATGTTTAGCCCTCCTATGGCTATGACTGAGTGATTGTAAAAGTGAAATGGCTAACCCCCCCCCCTCTCCAGCCCCTACACCTATGAATACATGTAGCTGTTTTTCAAGTTCATTCATATTTATTGTATGAAAGCAGTCTGGTTTTTAACCAGTAAACAACAACCACATCTGCATTTATCCAGCATTAGACTAGATTCCAGAAATTGTGTTCTATATATTGTCCACCTAGAATGCATACCGTGTATACCTGTATCAAAAATATCATATTTTGTTTACCTGCTGTGTCTATTAAATGTTAGTAGTTGGTTACTTGCACCTGTCCATTGATCTTACATCCTAGGATTTTACGTCAGCATAAGATCCTGGCTCCTTGCCAGTACATTTTTTTGGGGGTGTGTGTTTTAGATTTTTGTTCATGCAAACTTCTGCCTGTTGGGAATTCATTTAAAAATCTTAGTTCAAGCAGTGATCTGTACTGAGTCATTTTATCCCCATCTCAAATATGCCTTTCACACAGGGCTGTTGAATTAAGTTCTTGTGAAAACATCTGGAAAGTACTGGATATGAACTGGTTTTGTTTTCTGTGGCCGAATGATTGCATATTTATCCAATTTTAAAATGTTAAGCATGTGCATAAATTGACACAATTATGTGTAGCTTCTCTGCTGATTCTATCCATTCTGAACTGTTTAAAATAACATACATTTTCCTTAGGCAAAGTGGCTCAATTTTTTCTATAAACCTGGCAGTAAACATTTTATGTATACTAAGGGTATGCTTGCTTTAAAAGCTAAATTGTGAAATTAACCCCTGTGACTTACAGTGCTTGATAAATGAGTGTTAAAATAAAAAAATGTTGTTTTTTCTCAAGGTTACAACCACCCAAACCTTATTCAAGTCATGATGGATCCCAACAATATGGTTAGCAAAAATTCTGTCAGACCAAATTGCAAGCACTTTCATTTTTAATGAGATTTCATATTGCTATAAACTTTTCAAGTTTCAAGCACAGCATATTCAATATAATAGTTAGCAGATATTCAAAGCGAGTGTTTCCCATGCTGTTAAGTAATGAGTCATTCTTTTTCTTATACTGAATAACTTTGATTAAGCATGTGTGTTAATTTCAGGTTTTTAACCCAATTTTTCTTATGTTTTTCTTTTGTATTTAGGCCAGTCTTGTAAACAGACCAGCATTCGGTAACTTTCCTTCCACTGATTGGCCAGAGACTGTGAGGAATGCACTTATTTCTGTAGGTGTCTTAAAATAGACCCAGTGATAGAGTTGATTTTATCAGTTATCTTGATGTAATAATTTAAACTCCTCATTTACATATGCAAAAATTGAGTATACAATGTACTTCTCTTTCAAAAAGTCACATACCACACATGATTGAGTGTTTATTTGATTCAGGGTTAAATATGTATTGTTTCAATCAGTAAATCACATGTATGTTTATGCAATAACCGAATTCACTCCAAAATTTTTCTGTGCAAGAAAATTTGATGATGTTTGTTTAATAAAGTCGCCCTGCCTTATCAAGTGTTAATTTTGTTCAAATAAACATTTGTAGCTATAAATACAATGTACTCATGAATGTTATGACATTTTTCATAGTATCAAAATAACTTTTTTTTTCATCTAGGTGGCTCCCCCTGGCATGAGGTATGTTCAGCCAATGATGTGCGGGGCCTGCTCCAATGAACATGGCTACAAAGCTATCTTTATGGCATATCAGGTAATCACCTTACTGCTGGACAACTAACCTTATGTACTATGTTTTTTCTAGTGCTTATAATGTCCTTTCACCGTATTTTCCACATGTGGGGCTGTGTACAGGTAAGATCGTCCTTTCAAAACTTTTAATTTTTACATGCCCAAAAGAGCCTTGAAAAAGCATTCCCATCTCACCTTAACTCTCTTACAGTAAGCATGGATAGAAATGGTTTTCAGGTGGAAAAAATGCTACTGTTGGGAAAAAATTGTAGCTATTGGCTGCCCCTCACTTCAACAATAATATATGCCAATATGTATAACAATGCATGTTGGAATTTAAAGGGCTTTTCAGTACACTTTTCACTTAACACAGTGGATATGTACATGATTTTTTTCTATTATATGTAATAATTTATTTCATTAAGTTGTATTTTTGTAGCGCAATAAAAGGGGCGGACTTCCACCTACCCAAGAGGAAATGGACTCTAGTGTCCACAACATGTTGCCAGGTTCTCCTAAACTGTCCTTGCTGTCCTTTACCAATGCATTTCATGGCAGAACTACAGGTGGGCACACAAGCTAAATGGTAAACTAGATTCTTCCTCTTTTTTTAAGTTAATAGTATTGATTTAGGTACTTCTGTAAGCAATTGGTAATTTTGTTGGTTTATTAACTTACTTCATTATGAGAAAGTCACTGGTTAAAATTTGTCATCCCAATGTACTACACATTGTTGAATCCATCTTGCTTTCAAGCCAGTACATTTACCTATAGTTGTACTCAATTTTAGCTTGTTTGTCCAATACACACACAAAATGGTTCCACAAGTTGGACTTCCCAACATTTGATTGGCCATGTGCACCTTTCCCCAAGCTTCGCTACCCACTTGAAGAATTCCAACGTGAGAATGATGCAGAAGAAGACAGATGTCTGGAACAGGTAAATTGCGTTAGATGTGTCACATTGTGTTGGGTGTGAAGACAACTCTGGATTCAGGAGGAGAGTCACTGCATTGAATGTATGGCAGTAGGAAGAATAAAGCTTGCGAGGCACTGAAATTTCCCGGTATTTATTTTAGTAATAAGGCTGGCTCCAAGGGTTGGTCACTTTTCAACCTCAGCTACAGGCTTGGGATGGGCGTGACAGCATTGACCACTGGACATCATAATTATACTGGATAGGTAATTCAGAGTGTTCTTAGCAGTAATATAGCCCTGAACAAACCTTAAGAGCAGTGACAAATAGTTGGTGTGTGGAGTGGTTGTGGAAACTGTTAGTCTTGTCTTGATGAAAAACTTAGTTGAAAATGAAGGAAAATGATGTGCCGTGGAACTTAAGAACTTTTTGGGGGGGGGGGGGGGGATGAGGGATCAGATCAGGTGGGTCATGGAGTGCAGATGTTAGAGAAAATCAGAAAATGAGGATGTATTGCATCTGTTTTTACATTTTGATTCTTAGGTCCAGGATTTGATGGAGAAAGCTGAAAAGAAAGGTGAACCAGTGGCTGGCATTGTGGTAGAGCCAATCCAGGCAGAGGGAGGAGACAACCACGCCTCTGGAAGGTTCTTCAGGGAACTGCAAAAAATAGCTAAGAAGGTATCAACTTAAAGCTGGCCTTTTTTCTTGTACAATTGGTTATTGAAATTGTGTAGTTATAATAAGGTAAGGGTTGACAATAGATTAACAATAGAATGGTTAACAATAGATGAGTACATGTATTATTAGAATAATTTTCTATTGGCAGTTTTATCTTTAGGTTGGCATTGTAGAAAGAAACTAAAATTAACATGAACACCACACCAGCTTGGTAGACAAGTGTAATGTGGTAGTTACAGTGTTAAGTGCAGCTGTGAGCACACTGCTTTCCAGGGATCTGTTTCACAAATTAAGAACTATTTCAGAAAAAATTGATACAAGATAACACAGTATAGTTGTCCAAATGGAAAATAACACCTGTTGAATAACAAGGATGATCATTGTTTCAGACCACTGCTTACTTTATTTGAATGGACTACTATTATGGATTTATCTTAGACTAAAAGAGACCAGATTTTCAGACTAAAAGTGTAGACGAATTTTTGATAATTTTTTTTTTTTTTTTTTTTTTTTTTTTTTTTTTTGTATGTGTATTTGTGAAATGGCATCAGATTATTAACAATCATGTGCAGAAGCAAGATGGCCAGCATTTCTCTCATTTCCAGAATGGCGCTGCTCTTATGATAGATGAGGTGCAGACAGGCTGTGGACCAACTGGAAAATTCTGGGCACACGAGCACTGGGATCTCCCTCAACCACCAGATGTCGTTTGCTTCAGTAAGAAGATGCAGACAGGAGGGTTCTATTTCACTGAAGAGATGAAACCAACATCAGCAGATGTAAGACTTAAACTGTTTTTGTTAAGGAAAGATCTCAGTGAATTTGACTGGTGTGATGTTGGGCAAGATGTTTTAGAAAATTTGTTCATAGACAGATGATGTTTATTTGTAATTAAAAATTATTGTTAAACGATAAAATCAAGCAGTCTTGCTTATTTGTGTAAACTGTTATATACTATTTAAATCAATGATTTTATATAAAAAACACCCTGCTAACTGAAAAATCAAAACCATTTGTTGTTTGCTTATGAATAATTGTCAGTTATAATATAAGAAAGATAGAAAAAAAAAGAATTTCTATTTGAGTATTATACATTATTATTTTGATCAACATTACCCTTCCTTAATACTCTTGACACTGAAAACCCCAGTAAGATCTCTCTGTCCATGGACAACATCTGGATGGAGCATGTCACCTTCCCCTTGTCTCCATGTTTTTCAGAGTTACAGAATTTTCAACACCTGGATGGGTGACCCGACCAAGCTTCTTCTCCTCAGAGAGGTGATCAATGTGATCAAGTCCCAGAACCTGTTGGAGAATGTGGTTGTTGCAGGGGAACATCTCCAAGGCGGATTGTCAGGACTTCAGGTAATGACAACTACAAATATAGCACTTGAGACCATAGCAGGCCTCACAAGCAATTATTGCTGTTTTCGATGAGAGCTGAAGATTTGTGATTGCCATTGTCAAACCGATGGATTGAACCACAATTTCAGGGTTCATTTGTAAAAATACTGCCTGTGAGCACAGCATTTTACACTGTTAACATGTTAACTGGCTTTTTTCTGGGTCCAACACATTACATAATGGTTCTTTTTCTCAGTAACAAATAGGATTGCCTCATGCTCTTTTGATTATCTCCTGTGCATACAATGTAAAAGATGTACAAATCTGAAATAAGAGGGTTCAGATAACAGCAGAAGATATGGTAATAAAGTTTACTTTGAATAGGTTCAACTGACTTTGGGCAGTAAGGGAAATGTAATTTAGGGGCAATCAAGTTTTAATTAAAAGAGTGTTTTATGCACTGATAATACTATTGAACCTGGGGTCTACATCATATGATATATGCTAGGGCATTCTATTACATCAAGAACAAAATGACATAATTATCATTTGGTTTTTCAGAGAGCACATCCAAATAAGTTAGAAAACTGTAGAGGCCTGGGAACGTTTGTAGCAATTGATCTCAGAAATGGGAAGATGAGAGATGAAGTCGTGAAATCCTTGAGAAATGAAGGTTGGTTAATGGGTTTTGAAATGGAGAAAAACAAATCGAAATTGAAAATGATCATTCTTGTTTCAGTGGTTTTGTTTTATTGTTATATTTATTTCTTCTTAAAGTAGCAAATTATAAGTTTTCATGAAATAACTTTTTCTAAGCCAAATTAATTCTTCCCATTTGTATTGAAATCAAGTTTTCACCTCTTAGTTACATTTTTAAAAAGAAGTTCTCTTCATATTTACTAACATAATGAGATAATTTATAATCTAATACTGGATCTTACGTCAAAACAGAGATCACGTTTGACCTTAATTATCACAAGGCCTTCTTCAGGTAAACTTAAGGTAAAATCAAGTGTAATATTAACTTTCTAGCTTAAATGGATAAATCAAAACATATACTTTGATTTCTGTTCTTATTTACTTCATAGGGTTTATAGTTGGTGCTTGCGGGGAACGTAGCATCAGATTCCGACCAGCATTGGTTTGTCAGAAGCATCACATCAGCATGTTTCTGGATCAATTTGAGAAGGAAATACTCTCTCTACCATGAAGAACAGGTTCTTCCATCAAGAGAATATACCGGTACATTGAGTAAAAGATTATTATTATGTGGAGATTGAAACTAATACTTTTGGTGTTTGTCACTATTGCTATAATTGAAAAGGCACCAGAAGTTAACCAAAGTATTACTAAATGAATAAGGAATGAAGTTATTGTATTCTATGTTTTTAAGTGTGCAATTTTATGTCGAAGCAGTGGATTTGGCTTGGGCCTTTCAAGCGTTTATCCCATTTATGTAATAAAACTGTTTTTGAACTGTAGAAGTTTATTTTTTGTGGGTGATTAAAACATCATACTAATGTATTAATGATCAGTGTTATATGTATGTCTTTGTTCAACACTTCCTTGAAGAATACCTAAAATGCACAAATAGGGGCCTGTAAAGTTAGGATTTCAAAAATGAATACACAGTGTGTACATGGTTATCTATGTGAGATGTATGTAAAAGTAAAAATTAAAAAATGCAGCTATTTTTTTATGAGATAAAATTATCTTTGTTTGTATATGATAAATTAGTGAATGTCATTGAGAAAGATTTGGATAGAAATATTTTGTCCTTAAAAATCATTTTGTAATATAAGTGACATTATTAGAAGAAAATCCAATGCACTTTTTAGCATCTAATGTATTTCCTACCAAATGCAGGATGTTATCAACTGTAAAATTATTTTTTGTCATAAAGGAATTTACTAGTATCATTTCAAAATAATCAGCATAACATCATCATATTGATGACAAGTGTAATATACCTGTGGACTAATTGCATTAAAACAGAATTCATCCTACCTTTATATGCTTAATTTTTAACTGTTTAACTGCAACAATAATTCCACATCGTATTTATGATATCAAGTTCATGTACATTGAAAATTCCCCATGATATGCATTTAGTATAAGATATATGTATTGGGTTTAATTTTTTATATACTGATTATGTAAATAAATATATACTTCAATTTGAATGTAGATGTCTTTTTTTTTTGGGGGGGGGGGGTAGGGGGGAGGAGTTTCTGACAGAGAAAGAAAATTGTTGGAGTGTGAGGTTAAGGACAAAAGATATGCGATTGAATTGAAACATTTTTATGAAAGTCTGAGCCAGAAACGCGAAATGAAGTTTATTTCACATTGAAAGAAGTTGAAAGTACAAATACTGGAATATTGTTCTGCGTGGAATGTTACTCATAATGATGCAGTTTAGAACTGTTCAGTTTTACACTAACTGAAAGTGTACCTTTCTGCTTTTACATAACGATCAAGAACTCATAATAATGTGTGAAATAGTTAATTTCAGAACCGCCATCCCCTTTGCCGAGATGCTGCCAAATGCACATGCGACTGATGGAAGCTAGTCTAACCTCATATTTTGGAACCGGACACATATGCACGCTCACATGCACATGCAAGGCTCTTACTTTGATTTACAAATAAAACTTTTGGGAAATCAATTTCATAATTTTTATCATTTAAAAATGGTCCCTGGCTCTTTACGAGGGCAAGCAATTTTATGTGAATAAATGGCTTTCTGGGGGTTGTTTTTGATAAAAGAGAAAAAGTAATATTGATTTGCTCTATTTCCTCTAGGAGAATTTAATACGTTATAAGAATGAGATTTTATATATACATAGAAAATCTGATTTTTCTATTTCCTAAATTTTAATGTAGTTCGGGATTGTTTTTGACGACTAGTTAATGCAGAGTGGTGGATGTTTGCACAGGTAGGAAGAGGTAGCTACATGTAGCAGCAGCTCCGGCAGTTAACGACCTTTAACTGCAGAATTATGCGTTTAAATAGTGTAAATGTTCTCATAAAAAATGCATACTGTTGTGTATACTTAAGGCTGTTTTTAATGATTCTCTTTTTATTTTTAGTAGGCAATTTTTTTTTCTCAAAGGTACAAGTATGTGCATCTTTTCAGAAACACGGATTTCACTGTCCTTCTTAAGCAAAGAGAAGGAATAATAAATCAGTAGAACGTTCTTTTTGTCCTACTTCAAGGTCATATAAAAATGACGGATTATAGATTAATGGGAATTTTTTACTTCTGTTGGGTTAGTATTGTAAATCCCACAAAATGTGTCTTTATCGTATCTTCACGTTCTGCATTATCTGGTGGTATGCATAGACATTTTTCTTTTAATCTCGAAATGTCACAGCATCCTGGGCCGCTGTCTCCAGGTGTTGTTTTGGACGGACATTTTGGCATACGTTTTCCCCTGCTTTCTTTTTCATCGGAAAGGAACATCACTGGAGGNGTTTATCACTATTGCTATAATTGAAAAGGCACCAGAAGTAAATCAAAGTATTACTAAATGAATAAGGAATGAAGTTATTGTATATTTTGTTTTTAAGTGTGCAATTTTATGTCGAAGCAGTGGATTTGGCTTGGGCCTTTCAAGCGTTTATCCCATTTATGTAATAAAACTGTTTTTGAACTGTAGAAGTTTATTTTTTGTGGGTGATTAAAACATCATACTAGTGTATTAATGATCAGTGTTTTATGTATGTCTTTGTTCAACACTTCCTTGAAGAATACCTAAAATGCACAAATAGGGGCCTGTAAAGTTAGGATTTCAAAAATGAATACACAGTGTGTACATGGTTATCTATGTGAGATGTATGTAAAAGTTAAAATTAAAAAATACAGCTATTTTTTTATGAGATAAAATTATCTTTGTTTGTATATGGTAAATTAGTGAATATCATTGAGAAAGATTTGGATAGAAATATTTTGTCCTTAAAAATCATTTTGTAATATAAGTGACATTATTAGAAGAAAATCCAATGCACTTTTTAGCATCTAATTATTTCCTACCAAATGCAGGATGTTATCAACTGTAAAATTATTTTTTGTCATAAAGGAATTTACTAGTATCATTTCAAAATAATCAGCATAACATCATCATATTGATGACAAGTGTAATATACCTGTGGACTAATTGCATTAAAACAGAATTCATCCTACCTTTATATGCTTAATTTTTAACTGTTTAACTGCAACAATAATTCCACATCGTATTTATGATATCAAGTTCATGTACATTGAAAATTCCCCATGATATGCATTTAGTATAAGATATATGTATTGGGTTTAATTTTTTATATACTGATTATGTAAATAAATATATACTTCAATTTGAATGTAGATGTTTTTTTTGGGGGGGAGGGTAGGGGGGAGGAGTTTCTGACAGAGAAAGAAAGTTGTTGGAGTGTGAGGTTAAGGACAAAAGATATGCGATTGAATTGAAACATTTTTATTAAAGTCTGAGCCAGAAACACGAAATGAAGTTTATTTCACATTGAGAGAAGTTGAAAGTACAAATACTGGAATATTGTTCTGCGTGGAATGTTACTCATAATGATGCAGTTTAGAACTGTTCAGTTTTACACTAACTGAAAGTGTACCTTTCTGCTTTTACATAACGATCAAGAACTCATAATAATGTGTAAAATAGTTAATTTCAGAACCGCCATCCCCTTTGCCGAGATGCTGCCAAATGCACATGCGACTGATGGAAGCTAGTCTAACCTGCTATTTTGGAACCGGACACATATGCACGCTCACATGCACATGCAAGGCTCTTACTTTGATTTACAAATAAAACTTTTGGGAAATCAATTTCATAATTTTTTTTTTTCATTTAAAAATGGTCCCTGGCTCTTTAGGATGGCAAGCAATTTTATGTGAATAAATGGCTTTCTGGGGGTTGTTTTTGATAAAAGAGAAAAAGTAATATTGATTTGCACTATTTCCTGTAGGAGAATTTAATACGTTATAAGAATGAGATTTTATATATACATAGAAAATCTGATTTTTCTATTTCCTAAATTTTAATGCAGTTCGGGATTGTTTTTGACGACTAGTTAATGCAGAGTGGTGGATGTTTGCACAGGTAGGAAGAGGTAGCTACATGTAGCAGCAGCTCCGACCTTTAACTGCAGAATTATGCGTTTAAATAGTGTAAATGTTCTCATAAAAAATGCATACTGTTGTGTATACTTAAGGCTGTTTTTAATGATTCTCTTTTTATTTTTAGTAGGCAATTTTTTTTTTCTCAAAGGTACAAGTATGTGCATCTTTTCAGAAACACGGATTTCACTGCCCTTCTTAAGCAAAGAGAAGGAATAGTAAATCAGTAGAACGTTCTTTTTGTCCTACTTCAAGTGCATATAAAAATGACGGATTATAGATTAATGGGAATTTTTTACTTCTATTGGGTTAGTATTGTAAATCCCACAAAATGTGTCTTTATCGTATCTTCACCTTCTGCATTATCTGGTGGTATGCATAGACATTTTTCTTTTAATCTCGAAATGTCACAGCATCCTGGGCCGCTGTCTCCAGGTGTTGTTTTGAACGGACATTTTGGCATACGTTTTCCCCTGCTTTCTTTTTCATCGGAAGGGAACCTCACTAGAAGAGCTTGGTTCCAAAGCAAAACAATTATGAAGTACCGCATCTCCGTTGTGAATCGATTTCGGTGCTGGAAAGTTTGGGTTAAACAATGCAGCTGCAAATATTAATTTTGGTGTGTAAATTTTTCATATGTCTCTTTTTTCATTGAGAATAAATTTCTGTTTTATTCTTGTAGTAAAAAAGTAGAACGGCTCTGGAACGGGTCTGGATGCTACCTTTGAAACAACGACTCATTATACGCAAAGTACATTCATGATCTGCAAATTAAATATGCATTGCTTTAGTATTATACTCAACCAATAATATTTACTGACTATTCAAAAACCTCTATCTCATGAATAAGACTCACCTTTCGAAGAGATGAGAAATAGTTGACTCAGATACCGTGTACGGGTAATCATCAGGAATTGACTGTAGATATCAACCCCTTCCATATTTTATTACTCCTACTTTGTGTTTACTTAAATGTATTTTAATATATTATAACTAGGGTCTCCCCTCAATAATGCCATAACTATTAATTTGACACTCAAATAGTTGGCATTAGAGGACTAATATGTAAAATGTCAAATAACGGCGTAGACTCAAAGGGATACCAATTTTTCAAAATATCCCTTCTATATAAAGGCCAATTTTTATGAGGCTTTTGAAACAATTCGGGCCTATCAAAACCTTCAATGGCCTATTGGCATTTGCAAACAGCACAATGCAAACACATATATAATATATATAAACACAATTTTCTAGAAACCAGCACAAGGTCATTATGGATATATCAGAAAAAGTCATGCGCAGTACGTTACCAGTCGGCCTGTTCGGGTCCGCCATATGGATAAACGTCCCAATAAAATATTCGTCCCGATAGATACGTGTCTATACATACACGTCTCAATAGATTTACGTCTCGTTAAATTTACGTTCCGATAGATCCACCAACAGATTCCTATAAACCCACGTGTCTTTAGATCCAGGTACCGCTAGATATCCATCTATCTGACATCGTAATTAATCGGCTAAAATGCCGATATAAACTGGAGATACAGGTATGAGGCTTTCGAGAGAAAGTCTGGATGCGAGTACTGACCCACTCAGTGAGATGACTTAATTACAACCTGATATTTATTTATTTATATATTTATTAGGTGTTCAAACAAGACATAGGCCTACATGTACGTTCGCGTCTACACGTCTTTACTATCGTTTACTATCATTTACTCCATTCCGCAATGTACGCACGTAACTTCATCAATGTAAACTACTTGGACATAAAAACGACACAAATTCGTTATTATGTCCAAGATATAAGTAACATATATATATATATATATATATATATATATATATATATATATATATACAGCCGATTTTTGCCTGCAAACTTTGGGTATGTTTGTCAACCATACAGTAATGGTTTCTATCAAGTAAACAAGACAGTTGTCAGGCAGAATCATTCATGAAATGCCCAAATAAATCATACACAGTATAAAATAAGAAGTTTTTACTTGTAAAACTCTTAACATTATTTCATCAACTTTTGACGAGTTCTTAATTGACGGGGGTGGTGTGTGTGTGTGTGTGTGTGTGTGTGTTTTCTTGGATTAATCGCTATGAAAAAATATATAATCTTAGGTTCCTGTCAGAAGCCTTCGTAATCAAAACTAAATGAATGTAACATGAAAATAACAAAACATCTAGTGAAATCATAAATTTCTGTCAGATAATGCATTAGTAGGCCTAATGTAAATTACCCGAGTATTGCGTAAAAACGGTCTATAGTAGAATAATAAATTGCTGAAAGGATTAATATGTGTACTCTCTTTTTAAACAGTGCATTTTATGTACTGAGTAGTATACCAACCATTTTGAGCAATAGTGTACCTGTAATGGATCTATCGGTATTTGGATCTAAAATACGTGGATCTATAGGTATACGGATTTAAAGGACGTGGGTTTATGAGGACGTCGTATCTATAGGAACGCAAATTTATAGGACGGTGGTAAAAAATCGGATCTATCGGTATTTAAATCTAAAAAGTTTTCCCTTTATGTATCTATCGGGAACGGGAGTATAGGGACGTGTAATATTTTGGGACTAAATTTTATCCGTACGTACCCGGCCCGTTCCACTTGATTCCAACGGCCACGCCTCTTCATTTTCTCTATACTATCCAAGTAGAAACATCAAGTGGTAGTGGACTTAGATATATCCGGTGTGATAACTGGTGAACTTGTATTGCGGATCCTCAAGTTTCGCCCCAGTATGTATGGGTGTCAGTGGTTAGGCGACTAGTGAAGTGGCCGCGGAGGTGTGAAACCCAAAATGTGATGTAGGGGCCTACAAACTCAGCCACACTCTGGACATGAGATGGTTTGTGTTGAATCATGTGTTGGACTCTTTTTTTTCTTTCCCTTGTCCCCTCTCCTTAAATTCTGCAGCCCTCTTTTGGATTACCAAACGCAAGGTCTTTTCCAAGATCTTGCCAACTGTTTAACCCAGCTATAGACGTTAATATGACAATCTTGGCTTTATCTGGTCATGGCAGTCTTATTGATATGTCCACATTGCATGTATTCCACGTTACATTGGGGTATAACCATTTCTTGTCTGAGACATACTGTATTATACAGATCACGGTGACGTCACATTCTCATGCATTCCACGTAACATAATCCTGGTGTTGTCTGCGCATGCTGGAATTGTATTGTACTGAACACGTTGACAGCGACTAATTCCAGCTTTGTTCAGTCTGACTCGTCAAACATCAGTTACTTTAATAGTTAGTTTAAAGAAAGCTCATTCAATTAAGTTAAATTTGTAAATGTATGTACCCGAGTATCAAATGCAGTGTCCACCAATTACCGATGCAACAAACTGAATGAATTTCTCCATTTAATGTTGCAAATTTGATAACGACATATTTTGACAATAAAAACGTTTATTTTATAGGATTTTTATACGATTGATTACAACTTAATAATATGCTTAATGTACTGATTAACTGTTTTTTTTCCTCAATCTATTCGTTCAGCATTGAAGTGAAAACGCGTTCGAAACAAGAGCCCAAATTAAATTTGTGTGCAATTGCTTTGGACACTCTTGGGTACGGAACAATTAGAGAAATTCTGCCATCACTTAACACACAGTTGAAACGTATCCATCAGTCTGTAGGAGTAACATGTCTTCGCCGTTCCACGGTATAGTCCAGCTTTTATTGACATCCAAATATGCAAAGTTAAAACGTGTAAAACGATAAAAGAAAATCAAGCTTACGGTAAAATTCCAAAAGCGTCTGATCACAAACTCATCTCATCAATGGTAACATCCCATTAGACGTATCTGCAGCGATATTATCAGTGAAATTAAACTACAGCAACTTGGAGAAAAAATGTCTTTTTATGGAATATAACGTACTTCACAAAGTAGGTGTATATATACATCGTATAATTAAGGAAAAATCCAATAAAAGGATAATGAACATCTGCAAATAGCTCAGAAACGTTAAAAGACGTTGCTTTACAGCTGCTTCTTTTATATTGTTTTCCATAAAACCCGCGTCTTGACTCATATTCTCTCTTTATAATGCAAAAATCTTTAGCGAATGTAAATGTTGCCATATGGCATATTGGGGTCTTGTTTATGTCCATCACAGCGTCCCATACCACAGGGATCATGCGCCGGACAATTCTCTATCTCAGTGGACGTCCGAAAGAAGTAATACGCAGATCCTTCTATGAAGGGTGGATCTTGACCCGTAGTGAGAGCCAGACCTCCATTTACACCACCCAAAGCAAGGGTGTGCAAGTAAATGGGAACAGTGTTAAGGCACGACATTTCGCTTTCGACAACAGTTTTGACAACGCGGCAGTCAATTGGCCCACTTATGAACTCTACCAGCTTGGTGTCATTACAGACGATCCAATTATTGATGGTTGATTTTACCATAAATTGTCGGTTACCGATGGACTTCCACAAGGCAAAATCCACGGCATTGAAATCTGCTTCGTTCAACGGAGGAGTAACAGATATGGGAACATCGCCGTCAGGCACCGACCAACTTGGTCTTGGTGTTAGGGCACCTGACAAATATGGGCCAAAATTTGTAAAAGTGTAACTCCAGACGAGAGTCCAGCCCCCTCCGTTAGTGTCCATATCACAGTGGACCTGCATAAAGAAAGTGCAGTTACACAGATTATGGCTCATAATAATCCTGTTCTCAATCTTAGTTTTCTTGGTCGGTATGTGGGACGAATATCTGAATACCTGTAGTGTTTTACCATTCTTGAAACAAAAATTACAAACCTTTCAAGCCAAGACTATCAGGTCAAGTCATTGCAAAACAAAAAACACTCATTTTATTAATTAAGTGATTCATATCAAGCTAATATATTCTTTATGGTACCTGAAACGTTTGGCCCTGTGTTGAGATCCAGTAGACACCTGTCACTGCTTCTGGTTGGGCTTGCAGAATATCTGCACAGTTAGCACCTGGGTTTAACTCAGAGCCAACTAAAATATTAAGAACAAATATCAGATATTTCTTTTATTTGAACCCATCAGTCATGAAGTACAAATACACGATTTTCTTTGTTTTCACTTTTTCGAAAGTTTGTTTTATTCTAAGACGAGTAGATTTTGATTTCAATCATATACATCTGATGCAAGCGTGAATATGAAAAAAAAAAAAAAAAAAACAATCAACATTTATTGGAAGTGATATATTTATTTTATAATGGTGATCATATTCAATCAACTTTGGCTTACCTAGTTGACCAGAAGTAACAGTTTCCGTTGAAGACGTCAGTGTAGTTGATGAATGAGGTGCTGACGTCACTGCTGAAGACAACATTGGTGTTGAGGGTGAATGTGAGGTAAGTGAAGTAAGTGTAGTAAGGGCAGTTGATGGCATTACTCCGGTAGACGTGGGTATATTCGGTGCCGCTGCAGTTGACGGAGGTGGTGTTTCTGGTGGTGCTGCAGATGTCAGGGGTGGTGATGGCGTCAGTGTGGTGGACGAAGCCGTTACTTGCGTTGCAGTGGCATTAGTCGTGTTGACAGTACCGAATTCTGATAGGTCTTCGTTATCCTAGAAATAAGTTTGGATGCATATACAGTACATGGCATTTATTTGCGTATGAGTGAAATCCATTTAAATAGCAGAATATTAAAGCCTATTCACTTTTAAGAGGCCTTTTTTGAAACAAACAAAAAATGACAAAACAGGGAAACTCTGAATTTAAGATTGAAAATTAATTAATCAAAAAGAAATGAGCCAACCTCATATTCGAACCTTACTTTTATCCCATCACAAGCGAACTTCATAAGCACACAGTCGTTATCAACCATGGCGTCTTGTATTACAGCTGGAGTTAACTCAGTTCTAAAAACGGTGCACATCCTCGACGTGGTACAAAACTGAACAGATTTGGCCTCAGATGATTTAAATTTCATCCGAGCACAATCTTGAAGACCCTCTTGGGGTTCCTGCATTAGGATGTCCCGGTTGGTGTTCGAGTTGCCATTTCTCCTCAAACCATTTAAAACTGTTGTTCTACATGATGATACTTTAACGCCAGTGACGTTCAGTGGAGAGAAACCACAAATGATTTCTGAAATAAAATGAGAAATGAAATAAAAACAATTATAAATTAAACTTCTCCAGGCAACAACTAATTTACACAATGGTTCAGAAACTATAATAATTTTTAACTTAAAATCCAACTTCCTATCTGATTGAAGTTGGCTTAGACAACAGCATTGCACTCCATTTCTGTATTATAAGTAATAGCATGTTTCCAGCAAGACCAGCAGTACTGAAGTTGGTATGAATATCATATAATATTTTGCAATTATTTTCCAACTGCTGGGAATATCGATATATTTTGTTATTATGTGTCTGATATAACTCTTTCTTTCTTCAAAAAGTCACTGAAATAACGTTTATGTTAAAAGCCTGTATTGTATAGATCAATTTCCCTTTAGAATCAGTAGTTGATTATTTTTCATAGTATCTTCGCACAAGCGTCCCATTTATTTTACAATATATAAAAGTATCTGTTTGCATTTCTTCAAGTAAAGCTGAAAACGCAGATTTAAGTAAATATATGTATTTTTCGTTGTTTGCATAATCACTTAAGTCGTTCACTTACCAAAGACGATGATACCAACGACTAATTGCGACACGCGAGGCATTTCGGTGTTTCAGTACAATTCTGGATTGCCTTTTTCTGGAACTGTTTCTAAAATAACTTTTAAACGCAGATTCGATCAGAAAGAATAATGTATTTATGTGCCCATCACCATTTCAACTTCGAGGATTTATGATGCTGGGCCTAGTAGCACCAACGGGTAGTAAATTTGTTCCGCTACGACTCGCGTAAACTGAATTTATAATTCAGAAACGGCTATACATTGTAACATGGTCAATATTTATCATGCAAAAGAAATGCCCATTAGTGTTATTAAAACGAACACGTTTGCCAATATATTTACAGGGCAATAAGTACTGAATACTTCCTCACATCATCTTACATTTAGTCAACGGTCTTCAGTTAACAGCTAGTATTGAAATTGTAATTTACCTCGAACATTTCAATTCCTATCTAGAGCATGAGTATCTTCATCAGGGATTGATGCTATTCAGGTGAATAACCTCTATCCAGGAGACATACAATGAACTAGAAAAGCTTTCCGAGAGCGCAGACCTCCGCCAAGGCAGCGATTTTTGATTATTATTGATTATTGATTGATTATTGATCCGGATCACCACCAAATACTAATAATCTCTTCCTTGGCCCACTTCTGACAGTTCCTGAAAATTTCATCAAAATCGGTCCATAACTTTTTGAGTTATGTTGATGACAAACAAACAAACAGACAAACAGGGGTGAAAACATAACCTACTTGGCGGAGGTAATTACCCCCCTACCACCTACCAGTAATGTTAAGGAAAGGACAAGCGAGACATGTCGGTGTTTCAGTACAATTCTGGCTTGTCTTCTTCTGAAACTGCTTCTAAAATAACTTTTAAACATAGATCAGTAAGAATGTTTTTAATTGCCCATCACCATTTCAACTTCGAGGATTTATGATGCTGGGCCTAGTAGCACCAACGGGTAGTAAATTTGTTCCGCTACGACTCGCGTAAACTGAATTTATAATTCAGAAACGGCTATACATTGTAACATGGTCAATATTTATCATGCAAAAGAAATGCCCATTAGTGTTATTAAAACGAACACGTTTGCCAATATATTTACAGGGCAATAAGTACTGAATACTTCCTCACATCATCTTACATTTAGTCAACGGTCTTAAGTCAACAGCTAGTATTGAAATTGTAATTTACCTCCAACATTTCAATTCCTATCTAGAGCATGAGTATCTTCATCAGGGATTGATGCTATTCAGGTGAATAACCTTTATCAAGGAGACATACAATGAACTAGAAAAGCACTCCGAGAGCGCAGACCTCCGCCAAGGCAGCGATTTCTGATTATTATTGATTATTGATTGATTATTGATCCGGATCATCACCAACTTCAAGGATTTACTATACTGGGCCTGGTAGCACCAACGGGTAGTAAATTTGTTCCGCTACGACTCGCGTAAACTGGATTTATAATTCAGAAACGGCTATACATTGTAACATGGTCAATATTTATCATGCAAAAGAAATGTCCATTACTGTTATTAAAACGAACACATTTGCCAATATATTTACAGCGCAATAAGTACTGTATACTTCCTCACATGTGAATAACCTCTATCCAGGAGATATACATTGAATACATAGAAAGAACATAGAACTCCTTTTTGTACACGGTTGGCTTTATTTTCAGTTTATTCAAAATTGCTGATAGCCGGTCACCAAAATAAAAATACAAATACAATATAATATACTCAAAAGTATAATGTAAAACAATGATTCTCATAAATTAAAACAAATACACTATGATAAATTGTGGAGTCTATATCTTATGAAGAGAGTCATGTCCTTCTCCTGTCCTTCTCCAGTAAAGTCAGTGTGTGCGTGTGATCTCAGTAGGTGTGGTCTTTTGTATTTATGCATCACATGAGTGAGTGACCACATTTCACATTTGCTTGACTGAACAGTTTTTGTCAATATTTTGTGGAATTCCAGAACAAGTACTGCTAAGGAAAGGCAGGATAAGGTCAGGGAGAATGGCCCAACATTTCGGTAGAGAATGTCGGTCGTCTTCTTGACATGCATGGCCTCCAGGACTTTCTGGTATTGTCCTATTGGTGCACTGTCAATCACCTTGATTTTTTTTTAATGTAAACGTGTTATGGTATAAAGTTAAGAGATGTGATAGAAAAGATTTTGGAATCAGCAACCCTAGCTAGGGCAAAAAGTTTTGCTGAAATGAAATATATGTAGTGGGTTCTCAAATCCCTCTCAATACGTTTACTTATTGTTGGGGAACAACACCATCGGAGTCCAAAGAACTTTTATACCCAACCTGTTTGTTCCTCGTGTTGGCTTAATGTTGACTCGAGTTCTCTTTTGATCAATGATTATTTTATGATCTGCTATTCCCTTAACACCCATAAAACAGCAATGAAAAATATGTGCCTTGTAACCATGTGGAAATCTTGTTTATAAATTATAGAGAAGCTGCAAATGATTTCTTAATAACATTTTTAATGTTAAAATAGGAATTGGTATAAAAACACATATAAAACTTCAGCTACCAATCAAATTATAACGAATCAGAAACTACTGCCAATTTGAATTTAAAATGCAAGTCGGTTTCATTTCTCGACAGAGGCATTATAAGTGATATCGCAAGAATTGAAATTGTTCACCTCTAATATTTCGATGGCTATCTGGAGCATTTCTTTGCAAAAAACTGTTTGCAGGTTGTTGCAAGAAGAGTTGCTGCAAATTTGCTACAAACCTGCAGGAAGATTTCAAGTTTACGGAAAATTGCAAGAAAGCTTACATTTTCTTGCAAACAATATATATAGTGCTTTGAGATTGCTATAATTTGAGTTCGTATTTGTTAAAATAACCGAGAGCTGCAGCTTTATCACGCCATCCTTTACACGTTGGCAATTTTACAGATAGGAGTGTCTATCAGCCGTGACCGGTAGACCTCACTGTTTATCTGTACGTCACCAGGAAGATAGAGAAAGTAATGAGACATTACATAAAAACCCAATATATATACTGACAGTCAATGAAAACGCATCAGAAAACTTTCTTGTATTTTTTTTACCGAGAATCGATTACAACCATTTAAACGAGTACAAATGCACCTGTTTGGTCATAAGAGAGTGGGCTGACCACTCGGATGTTTAAAATTTCCGCTTTAGTGATTTTGTGACCAGCTGTACAAGTAAAAACTCGGCAAACTATCATTTATTTGTTTTACAAGAGGCTCTGTTTTGGTCCTACAACTGTGAATGTCCATCATGACGTGTTCAAACGTGTTCCCCAAACCTATCTTTAGCTGAACAGAGCCTCTTGGAAACAGTTTAGAACCAAGGGACCGAATTTGGTTTGAGGACCAGAAGAGAGCCGTAACACCCGTTTCATTACGTTTCATTTTAGAGACAAAGTGAGCTATTTAAAAGCAAATGGAATACTTTCAAAATTGGTCATTAATCCACAATGTTTGTTAATACAATAGAATTTTGACTTGCTAAATCATAGTTCTAAACCGTACCAAAGGGCACTGTTTACTCTCCAAAACACCATTTTTTGGTTGGGGCCATTGAGCAGGCCCCTAACCCCACACCAAGAGGAAAATGTTGCGGGAAAAAGCAATATAGATAAAATGATAAAATATAATGCATGTGTAGAAACTTGATTTTTCAACAAACTAGTGTAATGCATTTTCTTTTCTTTTTTAATTATCTTTTCGTTTTGAAACAAAACATCTTTTTCTAATGAACCATAAAATCACATAAAAACAACTGAATCTATTTCGCTAACGAAATGCACGCTTTCTAGGAAGTTGACATTAAAATCACTGACTGAAAGGAGTTTTTAAATGTAAACACAGTCTAGCTTTGTTTTATTTAAGTATGCAGAAATAGATGGTTTTATTTACTTATCAAATTTTTACTACGAATAAATGCAATCTCTAAAATTTGTCAGCTCATTATTGAAACAAAATGTCCGTAAACTTAGGAGTATAAAGGTTTGACAATTTAAGTGTTTTTACTGGAAATTCAAAATTTTTGAAAACTTTTGAAAACGTTTCCATACTCAAGTCTTAGATAGTCTTCAGTCGGTGCAATTTTAGAATTTGTTCCCAAGCTATCGCATCCCGTTTCCTGTCCTTGCAATGGACGCCTTTCAAAACTTTTTGACCAATCAGAAATTTACTCCATGTTCTTGATATTGGCAACACTTTACGTAACTGTTAAAAGGGTAGGCGAAAAGAATACATAACAGTAAATTATTTTCACCATTATATGGTTAAACGGATCGAGTTGTTTATATCTTGTTTAGCACGTTGTACAGCTTTCAATTTTTTTTTTTTTTTGGGGGGGGGGATACTTTGAAACATGCCTTCCAATGGTTTTTATTGGCTTAATGCTTCATTGTTGTACACGTACAACATGCTCGGTGCCATTTATAAGGTAGGATCTACTGTAGTACCATGAAAAGCAATCAATATTTAATCACATTAGCCTGAGGGAAATTCCCCATTTTGAAAACAGGAGACAAGGGTCCTAGATTACAAATATTTTATTGCTGAAAAAAAATGCAATAATATATATTCATATATACCAGACTTTAACAATCCCTTCAAAAGGCAAATATATCTCAAGACTGTGTATTGATGTACACAATAAATATTGGCATGATAAAATATATAGAAGCGATATGCCGTGCCTTTCAGCAAAATATAACTGGTCTACTTGACATTCTTTGATATGGAGGGGACCAAGGTTATAGGGTCCAAAAAACAAAACTAAAAATATCAGTGAGCAACATAACTTTACAACCACCAGGTGTCAGTATGTCTTATTCCAAGAAAAGCCAGTGATATATTTGAAGAAAGGGAGCTATGGGCTACAAGGTTAATATGTGTATAAACTGATACCTGATATACAAAATAGAATAATAAGGTAATAGCAATAATTATGATAATGTGAGTTTCCAAGTTCAACACGAAGTATTACAAAATATGTCTCCTATGATGCTATTTATAATGAACTGAAAGCTGAAGTAGCATATATTAAGCTACAAATACCCGCTATACGAACCAGCCAACATGGCTGCCACCACCGACAGAAGGGGGCGCTGCACTGTGGGCAGTTCAAATCGTCCCCATTTAATGTCTGTTATGAAGGACATTGAGTGGGCAGTCACTATGACACCAAATTTTCCATGTTTATAAACATATATCCAGCTTAACATAATAACCATGAGATTTCTCAATAATCTGGCAGCTTCTACTTTAAAATGGTAATTAAATGCAATTTATCCATAAAGACTAGACCCCGCCCCCCTCCCCCCAAGTTGGGCTGCATTTCTCCGCATTATATTTGTTTCCAAACTGCCTTGAAAATTGTTTGAGTTTACCACCTTACTTCAGCCATCCACAGCACCTTTAATTACAGTTTTGATGACCTTTTTTTGTACAAAGGTCAACGACCTACATTATCGAGGTCAACAACCTATATACAGAGTGAACTTTTTTACCTATAGATGACTAGACATGGGGTTGTTATCAATCATAATTCTGGGTGGAAAAGTGTTACTGTTACATAAATACTGTCCTACCCTAAATATTACTTAGTCTAATGGTCAAATAATACATTGTTAACTGATTAAAAACACGATCTCTGGGAAATAACCCAGTACTTCCACATCAGTATCTATACATCACCAAAGGTGATCAGATTACAGAGTACTTAAAAACATTTCCAGTGCTAATACACTGTTAAATCGATTAAATATTTCAATAAGATATGACAAATCAGGTTACCTTTGCCTTTTCATGATTAAGAGCCTAATGTACAGTGTACAATACCCAACCAATGTTAATCCATACAAGATATGCTGTATGTTATTTAATATGATACTTGTTTTTGCTTTCATTTTTCTTATTTTGATTTGTCCCTCAGGAATTTATGGCACTGATACGAAGACGGCCCTCTACTGCCGCCATATCAACCTCGTTGACAGCTTGCACCCAAATCTTTTTCTCCCTCAAAATTTCTTCCACCAATATTCTAAACAGCATGGCTGATATCCAGATGATATGTCTAAATATCAGTTTATCACAAACCCATTTGGTTTCATCCATCACAGCAATTTTTTTTTCTTTCGATGAGTGATTATGTATTCCATTCCCTGCCATCAATTGTCAAACTCTAGATTAAACAATTTGTCTCAATTTGACTTTGGTCTAAGTTCATTCAATACTTTCTGTCTAAAGTCACATTTCATCCAATAATGTATGTTGTTACTGATAAATGCTACTGACAATCCAGTCAGGCTTGTCGTCTCATTTTATCTTCTGGTTTGACCAAGCATAACCTTTGTTACAAAGTTGGCAATGGCTGTTGCAGGCTGGTCTGGATCAATCTCAGCAAATAGGTGGCAAGAATTTTCTGTTGTACTGCCTTGTTTACGAGCTACAAACCCAAAGATTCTGAAATAGCAACGAAAAAAGTTGTGACACTGTTAACAAAACTTTGCACACATAAAAGCCACTATGCATTTCAAAAACCTTCAAAACTTTCAACATTTTCATCAAAGTTATTTCAGACTACAAGTCACATTTATCATACAACACCTTCATTTCAAGCATTGCCAATTTTAAATTTCTTTATGAAAACTCAAGAACAAGCTGGAATAAAAAATTTTCATAGACATGTCAAATTTCTATTCATTTACTCACCTTGCATTCATGGGGGCACCTGTCTTCTCTTGGGTTGCACTCCACCTAGGGTGAAAAAAATAAATTACCATCAAGTCCCATAAAAAACACCAATTATCATACCATTAATTGCCTTGTTCCATAATTTACAGTCCAAAAGTACATTAATCATCAGCCTGGAGAGGCACTGCATAGTACTTAAATATAAATTTCTCATTAAAATATCATATATGATATTCATATGGTAAATTTAGCTTTAAGCTTTTTACAGTTACTTTCTGCATTTTCAGAGTGGATTTATAACATTTGCATGGTGTTCACTATGCCAAATAAACCCTCTGATGAATAATCTTCATCATTTGACTGAGAGTCTAGATAACTGAACATACCTTCTGTCTTCTGGGTCCATTCCACAAAATGTGACACTACCAACAGGGTAATGGCGACGGAAGAACAATCTGGAAATAATAATGGTAGCATTTCTGATAATTGCATTTTGGCAATTAAGGCGACAACAAAAAACCAAGAATAAAATTACCACGTCTTTTTAAAACTGTTCAAGTGAAATTTTGCTATATTCAAAAGGAAACTTTCACTGAGTCCTGTAGTTATTAAGAAAACTATAAAAAACCAAAAAGAAAATGACAACCTCTTTTAAAAAGTATGTTCAAATTAAATTTTGCTATATTCAAAAAGATACTTTTTAACAGAGTCCTGTAGTTAAATCATGCACCTGGCATGCAAAATGTACTCACTTCCTGTGGTTATCAGTCAGGGTGATGCCTTGGTTATTGACCTTGAAGTGGACGACTGTGGACTTAGGAGGGGGCTCCATACTGAAGGTCATCTTCACTGCCTTGGACACAGCTTGGGGGCCAGTCAGGGACTCTGTGTCCACTGTGTTGATAAAGAGCACATTGCAAGCTGGAAATAAAAATCAGAATTATGTTTGTTTTATATGCATATTTGGTTGGAAAGTAATGCAGCTCTCAAACTTAATCTAAATCAGTCTCACTACTCCCTGTGACATGCAACAAAATATCAGATTGAGTGAGCAACTAGTATTTTATAGTCATACTGGTCTTACCTGCTCCCTGTGCTAGTAAAGCCGATGCTGAACTAGGAGCTGCCTCACTCATTGGACTCTCTGGGCCTACATCGACTTGATCTGAAATTATTAAAGACTAAAACTAAGTGCAGGTTTTATGGAACTTTATTTTGTCTTGTTGTTATACAATTATAAGTTCCTAACAGAAATGTATCAGTCTAAAAATTTCATCTATTCATAATGTATCAGTCACAGCCTTCACACCAGATGGAAATCTATCACAAGGTGTCACTGATGCCAAGAGAAGCCATCTTAATTTCACTAACTGTCCTGGATTCAACCCATATCATATATCAAATAAACATGCATGTCCCTGATGTTAGGCAACTGGATGCATCATAAACATTCTAGTATACTGCTTCACGTGAGTATACATTTCACTGAGGTGTGCCATTACAAAGGTAATTCTACACCTTAAATCAAAACAATGCTGTCTTTGTACATTGTACTCTATATCTTGTTTATTCCTTCAAACCATGAGTCATTCAAAATGCATTAATCTTGCACAAAATCTTTTTTTTTCCCCCAAACTGATACAATTTGCATTAACAGATGGATTCTCTTTTTGGATAAATTCAAGATCCATCTATTTATTTTTTTCGTATGACCAGTGAAAGAGGGCAAAGAGAACAAACAACAGTCCAATTTACTCAGTATAGAACCTTTTACTTAATTTATTTTCAATTTTTTTTCCTTAAAAAAAGATGAAAAGTCAAAGAGCTGTTGAGATAGGAAGGCATACCTTGTCCAAGGACATGTTCCGTAGGCAGGGCAAGCTTGACTGGGAGGGCTAGTGGAGTAATGGAGTGCTGGTACACTAAAGCTGCAAGGCTGCCTGTAAAGACCAAAGAGGCTCTTTATTTAACCACATGCTTTAAATAATTATAATGCTACAATAAACTTAATCAGATAAACAATTTTCAACATCGTGATGCTTATAATACGGTTGCTTGACACACATGTCTTGATCATCTTTATCGAATCTATCAGAGCACTAATGAATGTCTTGATCATAATAAAGTAAGAATTACATTTAAAGAATTACAATCAGATTAAAAGCTTTAAGCAACTGTAAAATAATATTCATTGCTTACCAAACACTGGTTCATTGCTACATCCCTTTAACCTTACGCCCTTTGGTGTTGGTTCGATAAGGAAGTGGCGTACTAACTCACTTGCATCTCCTTGAACAGAAGAAATTTTAATTTATTTTGGGGACACAGAATTGCAGACTGGGGATAGGAGGGGGGTTCAGAAAAAGGTCTAAAGGGGTCAACTGTAAAATTAAATTTGAGGTCCTACGTTTTTTCTCAAGTTGGGTGAGACCAAGTGTAAAAAGACACTCCCACTCCCAACACCTTTGAAATTACAGGCACCAGGTCTGGCTAAACATTTCTTTAAAAAAATTATGTTCTTTGCTTCATAAATACTCTGCTGAAAGTTTCCTAAGGTAACTAAACATTGACACAAATGGCTATGTCTACTGCAACTGATGGTATACAAGGACATTTAAGATACATTTATCACAAAAAGTCACTGGCATTTAACTAGGCAATATCCATTGCAGAAACCATCTGGCTATTTCCTTGTCTATTGATAAAATGATATGGCTTTGGCCACGGTTCAAATTACAGCTTGTACCAACTTTATCTAGGCCTGAAACTCAGTAATTTCCTGAACGTCACTACAGAGATATTTTTAATAACAGAGATTTATGATAAATGAGGAGCCAACCTGATAAAATAAATTAAGTCGGTCAGCAAAATGTCTACAATATATTAAATGGGACAAACCACTCATGACTGAATAAAAATATCTTGAGACTATAAATTACTGAAAACTCCATCATATGGGCTTCTTCTCTACAAAGGTTTTTAATTAAACAATTCCTGCATCCTGCATGTTTAACAAATGCATGCATTAAAAAATTATACAAGTATAAAAAGAGAAAATTATCCTTAATAACCTTCAATTCTGTACACCTCAAACTTGAAAGCATCCTCCTTGCATTTTTAGGTAGTTAGTCTCCCCCCCCCCCCCCCCCGCCCCGCCCCAGCAAATACTCTCCCATACATACCTGTCTTTGCCTGTACATTTGGAGGTAGCTGGGCAACCTTGACTGCTAAGCCAAAAGCTCCGGGAAAAGAATTACTATCACGAACTACGAAAGTGCCAGGGGGTTTGTCCTTCAACAGGTTGATGGCTGAAAGAAAAAATTTCAAACGTAAGAATAATTACACAATACTTTTCTTTAAAATATCTCCCCCTTTTCAATTTTAACATGTCATGAATTTTAGCCGGGCAAATATTTCCTTAATAGTTGTTGATGCACTTCAAAAATTTCAGGCACCTCACATCACCTAAATTTACCAGCATTTACCACCAGGTGGCACTCCTAGTTGGATATTTTGAAACTACCATTAAAACATCTCATTTATTGTTTGTAATGTTGCACAAGGAGGTAAACATTTGTAATTCCCTAATGTCAAAATAATAGTTCACAGTCTCAACCCTATTCCAACACAGCTGCTTAAAACTATCAGCCCACACCTGTTGTTCTTAAAATAGCTACCCACTGAGACTGAGAAGAAATTAAAGAGCTTTATACTATACCACCCTCTAGAATATGTGTATAGTTTTACTAAAATAAACCTCCCACATTGCAGTGATTATACAAGTGCAAAAGACCACTGTGGAACAAAATAACAGAGAGCTTCTACCATACCCTACCCAATTTCATCCACTAATGGGATACTTTATCCTTCATAATATTGCATTTTCTATAAATGACTCATATAAATTGTAATCCTATTTCAAATAAATTAATCTTAATTGTTTTTTGTAGTATGGAGATACTGCAGTGGAAATAATTATAGTCTCACAACATGTGACAATTTCCCCCACTGTAACCCTGTGTGCTGCCCTGGATCTGCAAACATTTTTTGAAAATGACTCGCAAATTGCAAACCCCAATTTCCACTGAATTATATCCTTTTTTATTTAAAAAACACTTTGATGTTATTTACCTGAAGGGGGAAATGATCCTTCAAATGAAGATTATCAAATGAATATTGGGTGAGACAGTTTTCTGTAAATGGGCGGGTATTTTAAAAACAGCAGTGAGTCAGCAGGAAATCAACAATGTAACTTGAATCCACTCTTTGCAACGATACATCAACTTTATTCCCGATTCACTTGGTAAACTGGCAGCTTATTTCCTCTGGCAACTACTTTAACAAGTCAGACATTCTCTTTGAAGGATCATCTGAGATAAACACAGGACTATTTTGTATTTGTCCATGAACAATTGTTTTGGCAAAACAATAAAGAGCTCAACAAAACCCAGACAGCATAAAATGAAAAACAATAAAATTACTCAGAATCTTTCAAAAGCTGCTCACATACTAATTTTTCCAGATCTACCATATCAATATTTACAAAAATATGCTCTCCTTTCTGTGAGAACCAAACTAATCTTTCAGAATATTCAAAACATCTTTTAAAGTGAATTTTAAACACAACATTTTTGGGGGTCATAAAATTAAATATTGTTCGAATTACATAAATAATTAACACAGCTGAGCAGACTGCGACAGACAATACAGAATGCACACAATACAAAACATATATGCTATATAAACACAGTCAACAGTTAATTAGCATTATTACAACAGGCCCCTTGTTACAGATTTCAAGAAAGATTTCAAGGCTAGGTAGTACACTATAACACAGAGGAATTTTTCTTAATACAAAGATATCACTCACCGTCTTCCCTTGAAATGTGGGGCTTGTACCAAAACTTGGAAGTATCCCTTACAAACTTTGGTGTGTGATGCATTGTGTCAAATACATTTTCTGGAAAAAATGATAAAATTGTAAAAATTGTAAAAATCAACATATTACACAAAAACCAATGTCACAACTTCACAAGGAATATGCCAGAAACTGATGTTTTATGAATGGAAAACACAATACAAAAAAATCCATTATTTATATAAAAATAACAAATCAGTAAATACCAAATGAAACATGTAAATGGCATCCTGCTTTATAAACTGTCTATGTAAAATTGTCCCAATATATCAGGTCTGGTTACTCCTTCAAATGAAAACTAAAGACATGATTTTTATGTACATAGGTGTGATGTCAACTATGTCATATGCTTTCCACATGTGAATCACAAGCACTTCTGATTGTAGAGAATGCATTTCATGACAATAACACCAAAGTTAAATCACAAGAGAAAATGGTCAACAAGGGAGACAGGAGCCATTAAGAGATGTGTCAATCCCCCTGATGTCACTTCAGGTATGTGTCAGGTGGGGTATTGATGTACCAGTACTTCCACTTACAATACAAAGACTCTTATTCTTAATGAGTACACTAGTATTAACACATGACTCTGCATTCACTGTCAAACACTATCACATACATAACAATCACATACATGTACCTTTAAAGGTACAAATGAAGAGAGCCAGTTCAGCAGGTAGCTTTACCTGAGATCGAGCATATTTCACCTAAAAATTCATTTGTGAAATTTGAAATTTGATTATTTTTTTCCTATTTGAAATATTGTTTATATAATTAATATAAAAGCACAGCTTGCTTATTTGTCATAAAAGATATTAGCCCCTACCCCCATCCAATCCCTAGGTAACCAACTTGCTAGTATTATTGTCATACTGTTCATTTATAACTAAAAGTATGTATTGTTGTATAACATCTATATAAACCTAGTCACCAGAATGCTGCATACCATACCTGGCATAGTCTGCCTGTGGTTAACATGGTCTATGGCCTTGTTAATTGCTCGCTACATATATGTACCTGATATGGAATGCTGTATGTGAAATACAGGAAGGTGGGAAAGAAGAGGGGTATTGAGTCCAATCATTTATTTATAGCACTTGATCTCAACAGAATTCCAACTTCATAGGATTTTTTAATTTATCATTTCTAATTTGTGAGTGTCTGAGAAATTGGCTAGCTGGTCTTTTATTTATTTTTTTTTACACACGATTTTCCTCTGGAGCACCTTTTCACCACTTTTTGACAGAGTTTTTCTGTAACTTTTGTAAGTAGTTCAGTTAGTACAATGCACATCCATCTTTATAGTGAATAAAAAATGTTTACCCAACTTACATTTATGCCTATCACTCTTATGATAACATATTTTAAATTTCCCAATCAAGATTCTTATCAAACCACTATTAGCACTGCACATCCGGCCTAAACAAATCTTAGCATAAAAGCATACTTTTTCAACATAGTATGACAAAGGTTTTTTTTTTACCTCCACTGGGATTTTTTTACCAACTCAAAGGCACAAAATATGCTACATTCCATAGTTCATTGCACTGCTGATTACTCAACAGTTCAATCAGCAGTCATTGCAAACTCACCTTCTTGCAATGTCAACAACGCCATTTTTTGCTTGGACTGATAAAAATGCAGAAAAGCATCTCCTACCTGTATTTGGTCCAAACCTCAATCTTAAAAGGTTGTTTATTAACTAACAAGTCATTCTAGTCACCTGACACCTAAAGAAATATTTCTACCTGTGAACAACTGACCAATGAGCATCAGGAATAGGGTCAGTATTGAGCACTAAAATATGCAGAAATCAAAATGAGCCTTTTCTGCACTCTAACACACACCACCTCTCTTCTTCTGATGGAGTGGACGACATGAGAGAATCTGAATTTATTCAGGTTGCTGCAGCTTCATTATCAGGAGAGCTACTTGATGTGATAACAACTAGCAATCTGACCCAAACCAAACAGAATAAAGACACTGATCATATCCATAAAACACCCTATACAAATTAACTCAAGAGCATCAAGTACTAATTTTTACCTGCAACATTCTGACCACAAACTACCCACTACTCAGGAACAAAAAGGCCTCTGTCAAAAGTTGACAATGAACTGTTCATTCTGTTATCTGATTTCACTCTCTCTCTATTCATCCACCCTCAACCACACATGTCCTAGGAGGCTCACTCTCTCTGTGTATTCATCCACCCAAGACCATGTCCCAATTCTTCCTAACCTCTTGGTGAAGTTGACCCCGCATGGGCCAGTAACTCCGTCCACTGGTCGGCCAGCATTTTTGTGTACTGTCCACTCTAATGTCCACTTGTCCCACACTCAGAACCTCAGTGCAATCCACATCAAAGTATCTACACAATCCTAACTTTTAGAAAGCCAGGGTCCAGTGCTACCCCTCCACTGTGTGTTGCACAGAACTTAGGTGTACATCCAACTTGGTGGCTACTCCTTCCTCCACACTGATTACTCCAGCCAATGCCTACAATTCAAGCTGGTCACTGTCCACTGCAGCTGGTCACTATTAAGGTTACAATGATTATGACCTCACCAACCACATGTTAAACTATGTAGTAAGTTGATAACATCTGTGGCCTTTTAACCATTTCAGCATTTATCTGGCCTGCAAATCTGGACTGTGTTGGATTTCACTATCAATCTTGTCGCAAATATATACATATACCCTCAGGCCTTGACTCTATTATAAAAGCATTGTGGGTGATTTATTACTCATGACCTATTTAACTGGTACTCTCTCCCACAGAGTGGCTAGGCCCAGGGGAACAAGTCAACATTTTATACTGTAACAGCTTTTTGTAATGGACAATGTTTTTTATTACAATTAATCTATCTTCCTGTTACATTCTCACACAGGACAGCTTCATCAACATCCATGAATGTGAATGTGCTTTTAAAATTAAAAATGTGAATGTGTGAGGTGCAAAATTCGGAATTGTTGCCTTTATAATAGCTACAGTACTGTATTTACCCTCTCACAATAAGCACACAAACTGCAAGTCAATATCATCATTAATTGGTTTTAATGGGATAAAAGCCAGATAAACAAATCTTAATGACTTTAAGCAGAACTTACAGAAACAAATTACAGTCTATATACACCCTTCCATAAACTAAAGAAACATCCATTTACTACATTTGCACATTCAATACCTATAAATTAAAACAAAACTTGAGCCTTTTATGCCTGCTGCTTTATATCAACTATCTTGATGGCTTTCACAGTGAAAACGTATACTTTATTTTATCAGTAAAAATCAGTTTCAAATGTCTTTTTAACTATAAAAGGTCATAAAAGTACAAACTGTTCAGAAGTAATGGGACTATAAGACAGTTTTATTACCATCATTATTAAACCCATGATCGATACACTTTGACAGTGGTAAATGAATGAACCTTTAAAAAAACTCAAAATAACAAGCACTTAGAGTAAAGTGCTCTAGAATTACTATACTACTACATTTCAGCATTTCTTTTTGAACAGCTTGTTAAAACAATTAAGCTGCAGTGTTGCTTGTTGCAGGAAGGGTGAGCTCCTGTGTAGCTGGTTAACTCATTAAATGAAAAAAAAAAAAAAAAAAAAAACCCTGGAAGCGACTGAAAAACATTGAGATTGTGGGTATTGTATGTCTCTCTTTGTAACCAGGAATCTTGTTTACAAAACCTCCTCTGGGATTTCTTGAAATTTAAAGATAAAACAATTTCACATAAACAACTTCTCAGTGCTCTTTTATTTTGTGACCCTTCAAGTATTTCAAATGCTAAATGCCTCTTTATTCCTTAAATTATAATTACTTTTTTGGAAATTATTTTTTCAAAATCCAATGCCAAAATAAGACCTTACTTTGTTCTTGATTTACTCTCATATTTCCAAATTATTTTGCAACATCAAGATTGCATTTCGATTCTGGCATTTCAACACTCTTATGTTGTAAATTATATGATGTATAATATTCCAACTTTGCCATAACAAAAAATCCTATCACAATGACCCATGTCACAGCATGAACAGTTCAAAACGTAAAAGCATAACAATAATCTACAGCAACATACAGTGACCCCATATAGAAAATAGCGATAAGTAACTGATGTATCTATGACTACCATCATCAAGTCAAACAGCCTTCAAATTTCCTTATGCAAAGTGAAAACTAAAACCCAAAAACATTATTTCCATCTACAGTGGTATTCTTTATAAGTTTGTTCACCAAAGTACTCACATGTTAATCTCTGCAATATATATTCTAATTCAAAACATCCCATCAGATGTGTCTTCTAAATCATCCCTGTTTATAACGCTGGCATATCCTGTGTAGAGGAGAAATTCCCCATAGCTTCAAACACTATACAGGATTCTGTAACACCAGGAGTATTTCCTTCTGTCTGCCTACACAGACTCTCTCTTTCTCACCATAGACTACATAACCTCTGCAGTGCCGGGCAAGATATTTATAATCTTCAGGGCATCAGATTGTGACAGCTGTGCTTAGCTGGTTGTGAGAAATGTGTTGCCTGGGATGTTAGAACTCTGGAAGCATTTCCTGTATCTTTTGCCTGAAGTTTTTCGCTGTCTATATTCCATGATTTATTTCATGATTTTGATGCTTCATTCTGCCCTGCAAATGTGTTACTTCCTTGGTCGCATCAAATATATTGTCTTTAAAATGGCAGCCTCTTGGAAAAACCACTGTTATTATTAATTCTGCACTGACAAAAGTTGTCAAATCTCCCAACTGTGCTATCCTACCCTTGTCATTTGAGCACAAGGTCGCTCAAACCCTCATGAACAATACAATAAGATTTTTCAAAAGAGAACAGAAACAATCTTTATTCTGTATATGTTCATGTAAATTAAACAAACTGTTTGACTAAATTCTTCTGACATACCAGTACTTATTGCAGACCATGCCTTATCCCGTGTCCCCATGTCACTTAAATATGTTACAAAGTGTCTAATAATGCCATGCATTCCATAACTATATATTGCTCAAAGTAAAACATGCCCCTTCACTGCCGACTCCTGACCCATGGCTCTGAACCCCTCTTGTGCAGTGAACTATAAAGGCAGTTATTTAGCCAGAGGTGAGTACCAAAACAATGTAAATACACTTCTTCAATTTCAAAGTTCACATTTAAAATTCCAACCATGCCTGCCTTTGTAACTTTATTGCAGTTATCAATATGACATTTTTTTTTGCTTTTTGGCATTTTTATACAAAGCAAAGAATCCATGCCTAGTATTAGCTGACTCTATAAAAATTCAAAAACATAACAAAAATTGGGATAAATGTGACCCATAGTTATCTCTTTCCACATCCCTTAGCTGTATAAACCATTGTCCTGATTTGAAACCCTGTATACAAGGTCCTTAATTGAAAACATAAGCATTCTTCATTCTATTCAACTGACCATATACTAATCACAACCATTGTGTTTTTTTTTTCTCACCTGAAGCATTGGATGATAAACTTCCCCTACGTGAGAAGCCTGTGTAGACACTGGGTGTGTTGGGAGAGCTCTGGCCTATGGGTGGAGACATGTTGTATCCAGACTGACTTGTGGACATCCCACTCCTCATTGTGCCACCTCCATGCATCTGACTACTGTGACTGTTCATGGTGTTCATGCCACTTTCATGAGCAGAGAATTGACTGAAAAAAAAAAAAAATTCAAGACCAGATAACAATATTGGCTATACCAATTTTCAAAGGGGTATTGAGGCCTGGAGGTGGGGCAGGGGGGCAAAAGACTAAACACTTAATTATTGTATCTGTTTTTGCTGTAGTTGTCTTTCAACATAATAATTCACTGTTAATTGCTTGCCCAGTCTTACCTTCCTCCTTGTATTTGACTGTGTGCACTGCTCATGGTATTCATGCCGCTTTCATGACCAGAAAATTGACTGTGAATAAAAGAAGTTATTTCATTAATTCTTATTCCATGCTCTACCAATTTAAATAAAAATAATCTTTTCACTTTAGTTTCTCAAAATTTTAAAAAGCATAATGTTATTTTTCCTTTAAAACCTATAAAGAGCTCACCTTCCACTCATGGCAGAGGCACTTCTTGGCATGGTGGAGGACATGTGCTGCTGCC
Organism: Lingula anatina; assembly: GCF_001039355.2. The sequence goes on along the minus strand of NW_019775458.1, from coordinate 749,699 downwards.
TGGTGTCAACTTGCAGCAGTCCACCAGGTGGCATGGTATTCATTCCGTTCTCCTGACCTCCTTGGTGAAAACTTCTGTTCTCTGTGTGGTACTGTTGTCTGCGCTCAGTATGAAACTGCTGTTGCTGCTGCTGCTGAAACTGTTGCTGTTGTTGTTGCTGTACTGGCGACATCTGCTGTTGATGGTGAACCTGTAACTGTATATCACCCTGTCTGTTTATAGTGGGGAAGGACCCAGGTGCTGGGGAGGGAGGCTGCTGTTGTGGTTGCTGATTGAAGCCCTGCTGAGAACTATGAAACTCATGTCGCTGTATTGTGTTCTGTGCTGATGGGGGAAAAGTGACCACAGGCTGTGGCGAATTGGCAAACGCGGACTGGTACTCCTGGCGCTGCATGGTGTTTTGTCCAGTGGGAAAGGGTTGAGGACTCACACCACCCCCACTACTGAAGGACCGGTTAGCTGTGTGATACTCCTGTCTTTGCATGGTGGTTTGCCCCATTGGGAAAGGTGACACAGGCTGAGGACTCTGGCCACCCTGAGAGCGGTTATTAGTATGATATTCATATTGGTACCGTTGCTGGGTTCCAGTGGGGAACGGTGCTGGAGAGGGTGATGGTGGTGCCAGCTGGTGGATTTGACTCACCGATGTTGGCGAGTGGTTGCTACTCCCAACTTCTGCCATGTTGATTTGGTTAAGGCTGATGTGATCAACATCATCTGGACCCTTTAGCATAGGAGGCACTGGACCTCCCATTGGGGGTCCACCTGGAGGCATGCCATTTTGGAACTGGTACTGATGTTGCACCTTACGTACCTCCTTCTTTGTAAATGTCTGCTGTGGAGGCACTGGGCTCACTGAAACAGCATAAGTACATGTAAAAGTAAATGGATTCTGCATGAAGATTCAGCAAAAGCATAATCCTTGTTTGCCTTTGTCAAAATAAATAAATAATTGAAGATTTAAACATCACAAAAAGAAAAGATACACTCTGTTTTCAATCAATATTATAGTAACACATTTAGCAGTGTTTTCAAATCAAAACTCAGATAATTTAGTGTAGTGAGTGTGAAATAAATTTCAAAACAAGGCAGAAATAAAACTCAACACCTGTCAAATGCTAAATGCTAAGCACAATGAAAATATTGGAAAGTGGTTGGCAGAAGAGAGGTAACAAACATGATCATGTTCAAGTACTTCTGACAGCAACTCCATTATTAGTTAAACCTCAATAAAATTTTTTTTAATGAGAACACTTAACAAAACCCCATGGCATGCAGAATTTATGAGTTCATTATAATAATAGCACCATAATACCTATAAAAGTTTCTGATAAAATACCCATAGCAAGCACCATATTATAAATAATCTCTGAATGAAGAACAATGGGAATGCCTGTTTAAAGCCCCCTCTCATCTTTATCGCAACTGCCCCAAAATACCAAGGCAAACTACCTGGATAGCTGAACACGTCATCAGGGATTGTTGCATAAAGCGGATCAGACACATGTCTTTGGCGCCCTCTATGGACCATGTGAGTGACTGGTGGAGTGACCGGAATGACCGGTACGTGCCCAGTGTTGTGGGGAGGAGTGGTGATGGTGTTATAACGGAACTGATAAGATGGTGACCTGGTATACACACCGCCCACTAGATATACGGCAAAGCAGGAAAGAGAAAAAAAGAGACAAAAAACAGTGCCATCAAGCAATACAATTGAAGCAAAACCCAATCCATAAACATATATCATATTATGGCAATAAATGCACAAAACATATACAATACAGTTATGTAAACAATAACAATACCATAAACATTAAAAGCAACAATGTGTCAAGGGAAGCATACAAAATGAAAAGCAGTGGATTGTTTTCTATATCCTTATTTTTTATGAACATTCTTTTGGATTATATACAAGCAATCATTTTGATAATAACTGTTTCTGGTTTTAAATTAGAACTCTCCAACTTTCCTTCCTTGTGATAACGAGTTCCTTGTTATGATAAGTGTGATTTTCACAAAATAGAAATTCTGCTTTCCCTTTTCACTGTAGCACAAAATGACATGGACAAAAAAATGGTAAAAAGCATAAGCAATGACATGTTTTTTAAAACATTTAAGTTACTGACATTTTCATAAAACCAAAACACATTTTCTCTCATAAATTAAAAATGCCTCTTTTGAATATATTACACCAAAAATGATTTATCTAAACATCCTCTATTTTTCTAATGAAAGTTCTTAAAAATAAAAAAAATTAATCAAATAATAAAAATAAAATAAAATAAAAAAAGAAAAATCTGCTGCAGAAAATTACCGACTCATTTTAATCTAATCATAATATTCCATTAAGCTTTAAAAAAATCTAAACATGAATTTTTAAACTTCTGTGAAGCATTCCTCAATCTTCACTGTGGATTTGTAATTTTGAGATTGTGCGTAATTTATATAAGACAAAAAACACTAACATTACCAAACAAAACATGACATTAAGGAAGATATGTAACATAATAGATCCTTTCTTCATTCATCATACAAATAAAAAATAAGATTGACTTCTTTTTTTATTAAAACCAAAGAAAAAAATGTAACCAATCATGTTTTCATCAAATTAAAAAAGTTTGACCTGGTAATTATTGTTTTTTCTTTCATTTTATAGTGTAGATTTGCAAAGTTTCACTCCTACTTCAAGCAGTGTTTTCTTTCCTTTTTTTATTCAAAAACAGCATGCTTATCTAGTTTTTTGTTTTCAGAAGTTCTTAATTGCCCTTCTTCTTTATGTTCTACTTAATTCCAAACAGAAAGGTCATACATATTCTCTAAGACAGAGCTGGTTCTATGAAGCAATAAAAACAGCCATGATTCATGTGAACATAATAAACCATAACCTTTGCTATTTGCCAAAGCCTCAAACATAACATTCTACCTCATCCATGCAAGCAATACAGTAGCAAATACCAGAACTATATAATGCATGCACTTCAAGCATCATAAAAAGATAAGACCATACAACAGAGAGCAAATGTCGTATACAAGCAAGTTGTCTGAGATGTGTTTTCCTTTAGTTTCCTATTTGGTTCATTAAATCAATTTTTAGTTTGAAAATGTATGATTCAGAAACCTATTATGTTGTGCCAATATCTGGAGCCTGCTAGTAAGGTAGCTTTTTTTTTGTACCCCTTTCTGGGCAGAACTGTTAGATTATATCAAAGTGCAGCACTTGGTACCATGCTATTTGTTTTCTCACATGGAGAATAATTTGTACCAATCATTTCAAATGAAAAATTTGTTCACAATAATATTGCTATAACAACCTAACCAATGCCAAATAAATCTGCTCTACAATATGTATTAGTTACTAAAACAGCCATGCACTAAAACAAAATGCTCACGATATTAAGCAAAACACATGATCAGAAGTGAAAAGGGCAGGGAGAAATACAAGTTCATTAAAATGAAATGACTCAATCAGAAAACAAAGTGAGGTCAAATAAAACTGAAAGAAATAAGGACTTATGTGAAAGAAATATAAAATGAAAGTGACATGAAAGTGTCATGAATGTAATATGTTGGAGAAATAAAGTGAAGGTTTCACAAAAAAGAAAGTGAAAGTGATGAAGTCAAGGCAATAAGAAGCAATAAGTGACATGAACTGAATCTGACATATAGTGACAGTGGCCCAATATTTACCTGTATTCTGGTATGGAGTCTGTGGGGATACTGGGAAGGGTGGGGTAGCTAAGAAAATGAAAATAAAACTCAAATCTAATATCTCTCAAAATAAAATAATACTAAAAACAATGTCGCACAAGTTGAGTTGTCTAATACTTAAGACATGCTGTTGCTGGTTCATAATCATAATTGCTACATAGATTGCTAGCTCGTAAATAAATGGTGTTTCTTCTGACAAGAACATGCTGTTCTACAGCTCATCCACAACTACTTAAAACATCAAACAAACTAATTACTGGCAAAAACTAGTCTACATGATTTGTTCCAAGTAAAAATCACCTAATATGCAATTTTTATTGAACATATAAATACACCTACAGACATATTTTTGTATGCAACAATATTTAACTCAATGTAATGAATTAAAAACCATGCAAAAAAAAAAAAAAAATGCACTCTAAAATATTATCATCAGGGTACAATCATTTTATAATTTACAAATCGGCACCAACAATGAACTTCCAAGGGAATTCCCCAATACAACTGTGGATTATTATTTTTATTTTATTTTATTATTTTTATGATTTTTTCCAATGGCTGTTCCACCTACCTCCCACTGGAGAGGCCACAAAGCCAGCAGGTGTTGAGGGTCTGCTGGGGGGTCTGTCTGGCTCCACTGGCTGTAGTCCTGGGCCTATTGGGCGCAGTGAGATCATGTCCTCCTCCAGATCTGACTTGGGACGCACTTCTTTCTTTGGCTGCAAAAGAAAAACAGCACGTTACCAATCAAGTTTTAAAAATATAAGTGCTCACAACTGGGGGTTTCAACAGTGTTTGAGTGTTTACAAGAGTTCATTTTGGTTCCTGATAGTTCCACTCAGTTCATTTCTGCTACTGCAAAGAAAATAGGCTCTCCAAAATGTTTTTGTGCAATCTTAACAAAAAATTCATGATGTGTCATTCAATTCAAATATTCAAATTACTGCCAAATTGAAAAAGGAGAAATACTGTACATGTAACCCAAACATCTACTGATAAAAAAAAATATCCAGAGTAAACTTTACAGCTCTTTCCTACAGGAGCACAAATTGTAGGGGACACACATCCATCACACTCCAATATCCTGTCCTCTTTGGGCCATGAAGGCTTTGTATGAAATTAATGAATAGTGCAGAATAGAACACCCAGCAAGGACATCAATCTCTTCCTGTCCAGATGAAAATGTTACAAGTGATCAAGCTCTTTCTATTCACATTATCCTACGCTGAATACAATGTAATCTTTTGCCTCAAGAGTCCTAGACTTTTTTTTTTAATTCAAACACAACAAAATAAAAAATGCTTAAATTTAAGGCCATGGACAATGGCCAGATAACACATAACACCATTTCTTTTCCTATCATTAGATCTTTTTTTTTTTTCGATTTTGAGACATGAGATAAACTAGCAGCCTATGAATCCCTACAAAATGTGCCTTGTTGTAAGGGCGTCAAGTAAAAAAAGTCAATTTTGTCAAATATCACATGCTTCCAGAATACAGGTATGCCTTAATTCTTTTACTTTATTCCATTATTTTCCTTTCACTAATATTTATAATGAGATAAATTTTCAAGTTTGATTCTTTAAAACTGATAATCAAACTTGTTCAGTTTTTTTTTTTTAATAAAGTGCCTTTCCACTAAATTGATAACATAGAAATAATATTTAATGACTACATAACTATACAGTATTGTAAACCTGGAGTTAATTCAGTCATCCAGGCTGAGAATCTTCAAGTAATGACTTATAATAACTTGTTATTTTCAAAAAAGTCAACTTTGTCTCACCTTGTACTCAAATGTCCTACTGGTCTGCCAGGTATTAAAGTCTTGGACAGGCTGTTCGGGTGGCGGAGAGGCCGAGTCCGTCAATCTCTTCTCCAGTTCATCAAGACGCTTTTTAATAGCTGCATAGGAATACAACAGAGTATGCTATCACATGAGGGATCCACATTCATGCAAAGCTGTCAGTGTGCTTTCAAGGGGTGTGAATACACAGAGAGGAGTGTGTTATAATACCCAGTGCCTACCAGCAACATGCTGTATAACAAAATATGAACGAGCAGAAAAAGAGTTGGATGATGATCTAAAATTTCCACTGGTAGCATTACATTACAGCTATGTTATTATCCTAACCTCTTTTGATCAAAACAAAAAGATGTCAGTTGTGTTTTCCAAATTGCAATATTTCATGTTAGAGCTTTTTACATAAAAAGACTCTTAATTTTCAATATGTTTTACCTCGCTGAGCAATATACTGGAACATGATCCTTAAATGTAAAATATCTTCAACTTTAACAAATCGTAGAGAAAAAAAAAAACTTCCCTCTGTATATTTTCAAAAAATATTACATTTGAACACTCCCTCTGTGTATTCCAGTTCCAACAAAATGGCAGCCATGGATGCAAGCTTGCGTCTGCTTAGCACTGCAGCCCGATAACTTAACACTTGCACAGAAATGTTACTATATGTGAAGGGGTTGCCCAAGCCTTCCCAAACATCAAATGTTGAGTCTATCAAGTTGTGATATCATGTGCTCAAGTTACTGATAGCAAATAAAACATCAAAGCAACTGCCAATACAATGTACTAAACCATGTGGTGCTGTTATGCAAATATTGTAGCAACACCCAAATCCTATAAGGACATACTGATAATAATAAAGAACAGCCACCAAATTAAAAAACAAAACATGAATGTGACCATTGACTAATAAGCAACACCGTAACAAATAAAATATAAGCCCCTGTAACATAGACCATTTCTCCCTTTAAAACAAAGTGCATAAAACAATACATCTGCATAAAAACAAAAAAAAGTAACAACACTGAACATACACATAAGCAATGGGTTCCAAAACATGTAACTTCACATCAATTACAACATCAATCATAATCAATGAAACATTTAGCATTTAGGGTGTGCTAATGGCTGGGTTTTATCAATTTGTTTCATTCGTCTTTTTTTTTTTTTTTTTTTTTTTTTTTTGATATTTTTCTTTTCTCACTTCTATTCAGGGGCAGTCAAGCATCATAATTTTCACCTGTATTCACCTTATCATGCCAATTTAAAAGTGAATGAAAATGAACACAAGATACATTGTTCTTTATCCAATGGCTTTAGTGACTTCTAACATATCAGTTACAGCATTTGATATCAATGGAATCTTTCTTAAGACCAAACAATAGAAAAATCTAATGGTTGATTGTAACAAGTTACGGGAAACATAAAACAAGAATTGTGGAGAATTAAAAAAATTGAATGTATCTCAAATGAGATAAAGTAAAATGAGAAAAGGAAGTGGAAATTAAGCCTGTGAGCAGTATTTTCATCATCATGGCCAAAACATTCCAAAATCAATGTGTTCTACAGACAATTCAATTAATTTGCTAATGAGTTCAACATAAACTAATACATTAAAAATAATTTTCTCAGAGTCAAATTACAAGAAAAATTACTGCTAGGCAGACATGTTAATGGAGCTACAATGTAACTATATAAGGGCTATTCATGCTAACACCATATTTATTAATACATGTTTATAACTACTATGGTCTATGGTTGTTACCATATTAAGTTCTACATATAAATAAATCATTCCATATTTATGTCTATAATGTATATGAATTACAATAGCATGCACTGAGGATATAAATATTACTGCATATGTGGTTGTCAAGATATTTAATAGCCATATTTTTTTTTGTCGGTTGCCATGGAGTTATGTCAGTAATTTAGATGCATCAGCATAATTCCAATCCTCAGAAAATCGGAGAAACATCTCAGCCTAAAGACGATTATGAATTAATATATTAACAACCTTCAGAATACTCCAAATACCATGCCATATAGCATGCCATGCAGCCATATGGAAATCTACATATAGAGAAACATGGACCAGTCACTCAATTTTGCATACGTCTTGATGAACAATCTTGTCCTTTTTCACTTGTCCTATTTAACAATAACTTGTATGTTTTGATCCAACAATATTTATTCAAAATAATAAAGTCAATTTAATGTATTAACTGGTCCATGTTCCACATTTCATTTTTTGCAGACAATCATGGGGCATTGAATTGCTATTGCTTTTAATTCATAATTTATAATGCTCAAGCCCAAAAATTATTTTTCTTTTTAAATCTAAGAGTAAAGTAGTTGAGTATATACAATGTAAAATAACTTTTTTTCCTCTGGATTTTGTACTCTATGTATTCAAAAGCAAAACAAACTACCACAAATGTCTGCTCAAAGATTAAAAAAACATGATGCATTATGGTGGCAGGGAGATGGGATCAATGTTACCTTCTGCTTGCTCTTTGGAGAGTGGTGGGGGTTCTAAAATAAATCAAAATGGTGGCCATGTAAGACTCCACAAAATTCAACAAAAACAGAAACAAAAACACCTAGAAGATAAACAAGTGCTGTTATATAAGACAGCTCTGTATTAGCAAATTATAAAACTGGCAACTTTGAAAATAGCATCAATGTTGCAAAAGTTTCTAGCGCTACTGAAAATGTCTACTGTAGGGTTCTATTGTGGTTAGCCACACACAGTTACTTTTAATGTTTATTCAGTTTTCATGCCTGTTCTGAGGAGTTTATCATTTCTACTCAACTTTTTACCAATAATTGTTTTGGTATAACATAAATCCAAAATTTATAGCATCAGAAACTGTATAAAATGACATTAAATACTAAAAAATTAAAAAAAAAAAAAAATTACCATAGTGGTTTCTTCTCACTTTATAAGTAAACAGACCGTGTTATCTTGTATAGTCACAGCTTATACTATTTGCAGTTTAGTTAAGTATTTCAGATCTATGCATTATTAATCACTTCAGTTTTAATAATGGTGGTCTTAAATCATTTAAAAAATGTCACTTATAAGGAACAATGCAAATGTTAATTTTGATGTCAATAATTAGAAAAGTTCTAGTATTTAGGTTTCAGAGTGATTCATGCCAAATGTAGACTTGGTGAGGGTTACTACAATCAGTAAGAGCTTTTTTCTTCACTAAACGAAAGTAGATAGGTTTAAATTATAATATTATGTTGATTATTAAACAGTTCTCAAGCTAGGTTATAGTTATTGCCTGAATCAGTGTTTAACTATCATATAACTCTACTAGAATGAAGGTATTAATTTAAAGTGCAAAAAGATCAACAAAAATATAAATTCAAAAGAATCCCTTAGGTTCAACAGACTGTTTATAAAAATGTAAGAAAAACATAAAACGTAAAACCAGTGCTCCCATACCTTCAGACTTGGGTTCCACCTTGGCTGGTGCCACTGGTTCCTCTACCACCTCTTCCTTCTTGTCCTCTTTCTGCTGGTAGATGTTGGTGGTATAGGTATAGTGGTGCTGGGCAGTGCTGTACCCTGCTGGTGGGGCAGGGGAGGCAGTGCGAGGGGGGGTGCTGGGTGGGGTTTGGGTACCTTGACTGGACCATTTCATTGGTCTCTCACGGTCGTGTGAGGTGTCTGAAGCCTGGCGCCGCAGTGGTTTGCCATGGGACTGCCAGTGGCGCATGCTCATCACATTACGACTGCTGGTTCTTGCGGGGATGCTTGGCGATGTTGGACGAGGAGGCTTGGTTGCTATGGTGCCAATTGGCGGAGGTTTCTGCTTTCCAGGAGTGATGGTAACTGTGTAGGAGACTGGGTTGGTAGACTGAACAAACACACTCTTCTCAGCCTTATAGGTTGACTCTGGTGACATCTGTCGTCTGTATGGCTCAGGTGGAGCAGATGGTGGTCTGTACCTCTCAGGTGGGCGATAAACCCATGGCTCAGACTTGGGGCTAACAGGCTGCGGAGAGACAGGACCATTCTGAAAAACATTTTCCCTCTTTTCTGCTTTCCTGTAGCTTTCAATGACTGCTTGTTCATCTGATTCACTCTGACGCCTACGGACCTGGTACCTATTCTGTGCATTTTTCAACTCGGCAACCAGCTGTTTCTCCTGCACTGTCCTTCTCTCTAGGTCAAGAAGATCACGACCCTCGCGTCGCGCTTTGAGTTTGGCCTGCTGCTGCTGCAGCCATGACATTGGTTCCTCACTACTAGATGTGGAGCGAGTATCATAGGTACGATAAGTCTGACTTTCAAATGTCTTGGTAGGCGTGGGGCTACGCACTGGCGAGGGGCTGCGCACCCGGCTCTCTACCATAGAACTCTGCTGTGGTGAGATTGGTCGATAAGTGTAGGAAGAAGATCGCCCTCTATGGTCCTCTACAACAGCATGTTCTACAGATGGGTCGTAAGTTGTGTAAGACATTTTCTTCACAGTGGTGGTCTCACTTCTAGTATAAGGATCAGGATTTGAAAAAGTCTTTGAAGTCTCCATGATGCTCTTGGATCGCCCATCTTCGCTCTGCGAGACTGACCTTTCACTGGTGGTCCAGTTGTTTCCGTCCCGTGTGGTGGTGACTTGTGGTGCACTGGGCAGCAAGGCACTCTCTCCCAGTAGCTCACTCAAGATATCATCCAGTTGTTTCTGTTCGTCAATGTTGTTGTTGTTATTAGTGGTGGTCTGGTGGGACTGCTGTGTATACTGCTGGTTGGTGTGTTGGGCCACTACCATGTTGTTGCTATAGTTATGCCCTGAAATATACAAAAATACAATTCTATAACTGTACTTAATTACTCTCCAGGTCATGTTACTAAATGGCCTAGAAGATGGTATAAAGCAACAGTATGCTGAATATAAAAATGTTGAAAATGCTAAAAAAAATCTGAAGTTCACCATTGTACCATTACAGATATATGCTGCTCTTTGAATACTTTGGTGCTGAGCACAAATTGTTTCATCTCATTTACTCAAACTTTAACACTGAAAACACTGACTGAGAAAAACTTTCATCCAAGCTCCCTGTAATTCACATACAACGATAACTGCACATTATTTTTTCACACAGATATTCTTAAGATCTCAAACTGGATCATAAATCTTAGTGCTAATGCATAAATCATATATCAGATGCTAAGAAAGATGGGCCTAATTTTTTTCCCCTAAAGGCGACCAGAAATATTTACTTTGAACATTCTGCATTTTTGTTATGATTGATGTTATTGCAACTGCCTTAAAAATTACTTGGCTTTTCTAAATATCCTTGGGCTTTTCTCTTTATATAGGGATCTTATACTTTTATATGATGTTATGTGAACAAACTAAAAACTCTTCAAACCACACCTTCCTGGTTCATCTAATTAAAAAAATAAGTCCAACTTTCCATAAATTAAGCTCTAGTAGATTCACAATATACCTGTATCCCATGCGTTAAGTTCAATTATCAAAAATCACCTTTCCACAACATTCTGCTAAAGATGTTAATTGGTCACATCTTTTCATCAAAAATTAGATAAAATATTAGAAAGAGATTTGAAATGTCACAAAATACACATATCCACAGTTCTGCCTAAAAGTATATTTGCCCCCATAAAAGCACTCCGAATAAGGCAGACATTTGTAACACCTGGCTATCCCCTTACAACCAACCTTTACCAACAGTAGTCAAGACCTTGGGTTGAATCTTATCTCTTATCTACTGTATAAACATAGCTACCCAATCACGTTAAAATAGAATGATAAAAAGCTGGATTCCAGATGTCAAAAAACATAAATGTCTGAAGAACTTACTGTCTAAGAAACAAGCTTTTAAAATCAGAATGAGAAGTTACATGTATCCATATGCTTCAAACACATCTTACCTTGGCCATATTGAAGGTGGGAAGTGAGCCTGGAACCTGCTCCAGTTTACCTTTAACACTTCCACCAATAGGTAACTTCAATGTTCACCCTAACCATCAAATCTTGACCTTCACTTCCTCTGACATTTACCACCGATCTGGCCTTTTGAAACACTCAGAATTTCATTTCATGAATTAAGGGATAAAATTACCCCATTTTTTTCTTCTAAGTGAATACATCTTAAAACCAATGAACCCCTTTTTAAGAAAACATCAACCGTAATAGCCAAGCATATGTCGATTAATTTGAAGTTATTGGGTCTTAAAGGCCGTCTGCTTGGGTAACCTTGAGTTCCTATCATATAAGGAACAGCTTGGCATACCTGGATGCCATATTATCTGCCGATCAACTAGGCAAGGAAATAACGCTTTTTTTCACTAAATAAACAGGAGCTGGTAGGCTATACAAGGTCTCATGGGTGAAGGGTTCAGAACCTGCATGCATCAGTTTCTGGATTCTGTATATAAATTCTAAGGTTTATACTGAACTTACTATGGAACATGACTCTATATTTGATTTTTTAGATTAATAGTAGTGAAGTCAGTGTGTCAGAGCTTTTTCTTTCACCTGCAAATATCTTGTATGATTGAGTTACCATGACAAAAATTGTTTGACCTATAATATATTAAGGCATGTTAATCAACAAATGAGAGAGAGGGAACATCTGGGAATTTCATCTTTGTTTCTGAGATATCAATGTCTATAAACATAATTTACTTCCATTAAAACCTCCATGGTTTCATCCATGGTTTGTTTGGTTTTCTATCTACAATTTAAAGGCACCTACAAATGTTTTCATAAATGGTTCTGACAATCTTATGCACTTTGAGTGTGAGCAAGAAACATTCCAAGCTTTCTTGATACCTCAAAGATAAAAGTAATTAGTCTGCCAAAATAAAGTGCAACTCATCTCCTAGAATAAACCACAGACGATGAAGCTCTGATGGAATGAGAGCCAGTATACATATCAATTTAGGTGATCCAATTATAAGAGTTGAAGACCATCCAAAAAATATACTGGAGCATATTGTGTGAAAGCATGGTCTTCGGTGTGCTAGATATGACAGTCAGTCAGAAGTTCCATTGTGCTTGTTAAGATAATGCTTCAGATGTCCCTAAGTGTTGGTTGCCTGAGTTTGAGAGATGGACTACATTTTATACCTGGATTTGAGTGGAATCCTGAGTCCATACTAAGATGATGTGGACCATTCTGCACTGGGGCTGGTGTTCCATTGGTCATGCCCTTTTTCTGCACCTGCGCGTAGAGGCTACCATCCACTGGCCCTACCTCGTGGAACACATGCGACACGCGAATAGATGCAGGACGTGCATTCTCGTCATGGTCTGAAATTGATTTCTTTCTTATTCAGCTGAGATGATTTTTATTATTGGAATGAGATAGATAATTTGACATTTCATGTGATTTTAACATTTAAAAGCAGCTGCTGTTGCTAGCATTTATGATGGCTAAGTAAAAGAGGAAACAGTTCAAATGGTGTAAGAAATCAAATTTTAAAATAATTTTAACTGTATGTGGAATGATCTCATACCAATGTAAGATATCTGTAAAATACAGTTAAAGAACATAACAGAATATAAACATAAATTAAACTATTTCATAACCTTTTTATTCTTTAAATGTCCTCATTTCAATGTATGACAGTATTTTTATCACTAATAATACTAATCACTGAAAATAGATTCAAAGTGACATCATGAAAAAAAAAAAAAAAAAAACAAGAATAGAACAATCATGCAACCTACAAAAATGTTTTTTGTGAAGACACATTCAGAATCATACCAATTTGATATGTCAAAGATGAGCCCAAACCAAACCAAAAAATTCAAAATTCCACGTTCAGAATTTTTGTTGTCTTGTGATGTTTATCTAAAATTAAGGTTGTACAAGACTGAATGCACCTTAGGTTGAAAAAAAAAAGAGCCAAGCATAAAACAGGTAATATGTTGGAAAGCACCTGACCACCAGGAAAAATCAGTCAAGACACAACATCCAGGAGAAATTAGACGAAAAGCATTATCAACATATTCCAATATCCATGAAATACACATTTGAATATTTAGATGTATAAGTGTCATGCAACTAAATTCATTTAAGGGAGGGAATGGCTCACACTATTAAATTATTTCAAATTGTTAAATTTTTTATAAGACTATTCAGTGTTTTCTTTGTAATGGGTCAAAGTCAGACAGTTTGGATTTAAAAGGATTTCGTAACATTTGGAAATTAAGAAAAGCATTGAATTTCATTCTATAACTGACCTACATAGGCAAATGTTTTTTCAGCTGCTCAAAATATAAGGGAGTAAAAATTTTTTAAAAAAATTTAGCATTAGAAATAGTAATAATCCAGCAAAAAGAAAAATATGATGCAATGTGTTCACAACACCAAGGTTTTCACCTTCGAGGTTTACTTTCCAAAGTCAGAATATAGGGGGAAGAAGTTGGAATAAAGGCATGTCTTAGGAATGAAAGATAGATAAAACCACAAAAAAAAAAAAAAAAAAAGAAATATGAAATTCCAAGATTTGAGTTAAAAGCTTGTTCAGATGTAAAAATAAGGAACATTTTGATGTTATCAGAAGAGATTTTCTTAGTGTTACCTTTTAGATCTATCATTTCTTTAAGCTTAAAAAGGCCAACTGCAAGCATAATTAGGAGAAAATAGCAATACATCATAAATGACAAATCTCATCAAAAATGCTGTTTAAGTAATTGATTAGGAATAAATGGAAGCTCAACATTACAGTAGCAGCTGTTAATACTTGCTTTTAATAAGTATTATAGGCAACATTGAATTGTACTAGCTTTAGATCGATATTACAGTTATTGAGTTTTATGTTTTAAGCTTATTAAGTTAATAAAACATAATTCTAGGATGAATACTTCTAACTCTACGCATCTATGTAAGTAAAAGCATGGCCAACTATGAAGCAGAAATAATGTTTAAATATTACTCAGTTACAGCTGCTGTCATCAAAACATTAAAGAAAACACATAAATATGAAAAACAAATTATATCAACTAAACTCCCTGCTTACCTGCTAAATTACCATCCTGCATTTTGTTGTTAAAGTTTTCGTAAGAATCCCATCTAACAATGGGGTTTCCTGTTTCATCTACAGGGGCTCTAGTTTCTGTGAAAAGTACTGCATTGGCTGAAACATAAAATCAATGGTGATCAACTTAAATTGGTGAAAAAAAAGAGCATTCCATTTTCTAAACTTGGGTGAAGAAAAGCAACAGTGTCCAGCAAGTCTCACCAACCCATACCCAGCTTATATATAGGTTTTAAAATGTCATGTCAAATATGCAGCTGAATAATGTCTTCATAAAATATATGTATAATTTCTTTTTGGGGTGGGGGGCCGGGGGTGGGGGGGTNTGCAGCTGAATAATGTTTTCATAAAATATATGTATAATTTCTTTTTGGGGTGGGGGCCGGGGGTGGGGGGGTGGGGGGGTGGGAGGTGGAGGGGTTTCAATGTAACGTTTAAGGGGTACTGGTTAGTGCATTACATTAAAAACAACTTTTTTTTCAGTTTCAATTAAGTAAAATTGGTTTAGGAGATACGAGGCCCTAATTAAAATTTCCCATTCAACAGAAGACATTATTTGGCCTCTTTACTGATATTTCATGGCACCAGATTATTCTACTTGTCATGATCAACAAGGCAATAAAAAGCATTTTAAGCAGTTGAAGTGAGTGAGATTTGTTTGAAATTGATATTATAGTCTTCTTTGCCCCCAAAATGTTGCTATTATGTTACCAGCTCAAGTTATCAAATTCATTCCAATATATTTTTGATGCAACAGCATTTCATCATAACATGAGCATGTTTATGTCTGCATTATATAAGTAGATACAGAAAAAGTCCTAGCATATCACTCTCCATTACTATTAGCATGAGCCTCTTTTTTGCTGTGTTGCATGTTAAAGCTACAGTAAAACATATTGCAAAAATGTGTAAGCAACCATAAAAGAGCCACTTACCAAGAGCCTCCAAAATTTATGTGAACACCTTTTGTGAGTGTTTTGTTTATTTTTGCATTGCAAGTAAGATGTAACATAAAGCAAAAGGAAGACAAAGATGTGCTAACAGTACTACATGTAACTCAAAATTCTCTGAAAAAGCCTAAGTTTTTAAAGGGTAGGTACATTTTTTCACTTACCCCTTATCCGCTCTGGTCCTGGGGAGAAGATGAATTCCACCTGACCTGAATCAGGGAATTTAATATCTGAAAAATAACAAATTAAAGAAATATACCTTAAAACACCAATGAAGTAAATATTAACAGAAAGGACAGAAATTTATGCAATAAGCACAGGGGCAGTGTCACTGGATTTTTTTTACAAAAGAAATTATTTCATCTTTTCAATGTTAAACCAAAGATAAAGTGTAAGAAATGAGCAGTTGGACTTTATCTTAACCCTTATCCTGGAAAAGCTGAAATTTAAGGGATCCACAGGAAGTTTTGAGAAGGAAAATAGTTGTTACAGAGAGAAAAAAACATTGTGGAATGTCTCATATGTTAACACACTGTTTATGTCTTGATACAACTGTGCTCGCCCACCATGTGAATAACAATGCTATATCATGTGCTATGACAATACTAATGACATCTCTTCCAATTCTCTTGTCTCTTGTCAGTTATTAGCTGTCCATTTATCAATCAGGTGACCGTCAATATATTGTAAGAAACACAAAAATATATCACATCTTTGAAAAAGTTTTGCTTTTTGTAATGATAAAAATGAAAATGGGTGAGTTGTGACACAGATGATCATGTGTGCACTACCAAATTAAGTAAAATGAAAAACTTCAGAATTTTGACCGTTGTGAATATTACACAATCAATTATTTAAAGTACAAAGCAACCTGTGCTGATAACATTCAACCATTGCCATTATGCTTTTCAGATATTGTCCCAAGGCAACAATTCACAATCACACACAAAGGACTCAAACATCTTAACCCTTTAATCTTCACAATCATTTTACAAAAACCCAACATGGTAGAAAGTGAAAAACTGGGTTAAAACCATCTGCCTTTGCAGTGGTAATGTAATGTTACATTATAACAGTAATGAGTTTGCCCAGCGTGAGATATACTTTCATCGTTATCCTTGAATGAAATTACATCATTCATTTATCAATGGATTTCTGAAGGTTAGTAAAGGAGACAGATAATGTGTTTTGTCAGAGGCACTTAGGCTGTGGGAGATATCTCTAACTGAACTAAGTATTATTGCTATCGATTCCAGTCACTGTACACGTGATAATAATAATGTAATACTTTCTTTTCAGGAATACAACTCCATGAAAACGTCCCTTTTGCTGCAAAGTATCATGTCAACTAATGTGCTTTAAGCTGTCTTTTTGCAGTTAACAGTGGTTGGCATCAGTGACTTCATTTGTTTTTCTGAAGCAATCGATGATAAAAGTAGTGCCTAAGACTTCTATTTCCCTATTCTATACATGTATGGTTACTGTAATATTTCTTTCTGTGAATAGTGTATGGTTACTGTAATTTTCCTTTTATTGCTGTAAGTATGGAATTAAAAGATAATTGTCTTTTCAGTACCCAACCTTTTCCCCTACACTCCCACTGACTATACACAAATTTATGAATATGATTAATCTCTTTCATGTGCTTTGCCTACAACTTTGAAAATGATGGTATATGCATAAATACTGATGTAAACATCACCTTGTTGTCTACAAGAAGACAAAAATGCAATTTATACCCCTCTCGTGTTGTACATCACAATTCATACAGGCATAAACGAGGTTAAATCCCTTTCAAATACTTACTGTGATTGGCATCATCCAGCTCTCCCTTGCTGTACACAAGTCCATAGTCGGAGATGGCGCAAGTGTGGAACTGCACGCGGAAGATGGTTTCTCGTCTGCTGTCTCCGGGCTGCTTATGGTAACATTTGATGAGTATATCTCCGCGCAGAGGGATGGCTTGGTCAAAGGACATGCACAACCTGTGCATGCTGTCACTGGCAGCACTACAAGACAAATTGAGGAGAAATAACTTTTACAAGCTTTGTCACAAGAAATGGGTACATTACAGCAGAATAAGTTTCTCTGTACATCAATGCAAAGATACAAATTTACAGTCTTTCACTTATTATATATAACTAATGCCATTTAAATCAAGAAGTTTTGATACTTCACAGCCTGAACAAATACATGTGAAACAAACTGATCATGTAATAAAAATAACAAATATGGCTTTCTACACAACTTACTATGTTCCTGAAGTGAAAATGGGTGTCATCCCTTGGTACACCTTGACGAAGGCTCGACAGCCCCCTCTGGAGTCAAAGTTGGGAATCCCATGGATGACCATGTGGTGGAGGTACAGGGGGCTACTGTTTATCTTTATTGCACCAGAGAGAAGCCCAGCAAAGTACTCCACATATCTGAATGTAAATTATCACAAGATGTATTCATGTTTAAAATCAAACACACACACACACACACGTTATAAATGCATTTTTATTGTGCTATATTATGCAAAGAAACTGCAATTCATTAAAAAACTCTTTCTTTACCTCAATGAGACATTTTTTTTTTAAACCTAAGGCTTAATTTTAAATTCAGTAACATATTTATTGTACACCAAAGTTTAAATGATGAGATGACCAAGATGATCTTCAGGAAGAACTTGTATCAAAAAACTTTAAAATCTATTATCAGACTTATGATAAAAGAATTCCAAAATGATTTTCTTTTCTACATGCATTTCCTATTTCTTAAAGGTTAATAATGATTTTTATGTCTCCATAAATATTCAAAGTTGACAAAAATCCTCATGAATAATCAATTAACTGGGGGAAATAAAAAGCATAAGTATTCAATTAGCAGCAGCTTTCTGTAATTACTGTCAGGGTTAAACACTAACTGACATATAAACTGTGAACTTATTTCCATTGCAAATATGGTTGATACTTTCACTATAGCCTACTAAAACTTTTGCACAGAACATTCTGAACTTTATTACCACTCGCAACTTTCAATAACCACAGAATAATTTAACTAATGTCTGAGCGGTATCAAAGGTTCTCATAAAGGATTCATGGCACACAAATGATTGCAAATTGATGGTATCTACTGGCAATTTCTATTTCCTTGAGGAGAATATTGATGCGAAATTCCATTTAATTTCCTGGCATTTGTAAAATGCACCTGCCTTCATCGTTTGCCATGTTTTCACTTGATATAATTCCTGTTCATCTGACATTTCACACTGCATGAAAAAACAAGGATGATCTTTTCAGTCTAATACAAGATAATCCTGCTTGTGTAGCTTCAAAAACTTGCAGTGATCAAACAAATGTAATTCATTTATTTATTCACTAGTATTGCCATTATCTAATTGACTAACTATTGACAAATTCACAAGAGCTAATTCAAAAGCTCTTGTGCATTTGTAGCATTTTCTGAACCCATCTTCAAAAGTTTGATATCTATTCATTCCCAGACCAATGGACTGATCAATACAGGTTCTTACAACTATCTTCCACAATCTCTCCCCATCATCCATCATCTGTTCAATTCTGCTTCATCCATAAATCTATAACATAACATCCAATTGCAACAGGGTCTTTTGGGGGTACAGCTATATAGGTTATTATAGATATCTCATAACTATTGGTTGGGAATATAATAACATAATGGAAATTGGGACAGCGGAGGATTTTTCATTGAAATTGGTCATCTGTATTTGGTATTGACCAGGTTGAATTGGTACTACATATGGGCAGTTGGGTTTTGAATTGAGAGATATATTACGATGGATGCTCTTCCCTGTCAAGAAAATGCAATAAAAGATGGACAATATCTTAGTTAAGTTAGTTGGTCCTGCTTACTAGTATGATCTTTGGTTGAGCAATGCAATAAGGACTTGTCTTTTTGCCATACACTCAAAAATTATTTGACCCTCCCATAAGTAAGCAGCTCAACTTGCTGGTTATAGCTTTTTATCTTATCTATTTGTTTTCTTTATTATTTTGACTAAATCTCATCATGAAACTGTTCTATACCTACCTCTGTTGTGATGGGTGTAAAGTTTTGTCATCACAGAACTTTTTCATAGCATATCTGTCTAATGCCTGGTCAGCACTGAAAAGACAAGTTAGAGATATTTATCTTTTCACATATCTCAACAGTTACAGAATAAATGTGACAAGGTTAAAATTCAATTACATTTATTAAACAAAATATTATCTGTCAACTTATAATATCTTAAGAATTGAAATGTAAAATATCTGTAGTTTTATTTTTCATATGACTGTCTGATAAAACAGAGGTAAACAATTTGTTTACACCATAAACACCGAGTGTCATATCTGATTCTAAAAAGTTTTTGCATAAAAAAAAGAACTTTCCAAAAATTCCACTTTCTCTTGTGAAATTTTGACAACAAAAACATTTTTGACATTTTCTTCCACAACATCCTGGTAAAAGGAAGTGGTTCCAGTGGTTACCATGCGGTTTATATTTTGACATTTTCAATAGGAACTAATCATTTCCCCTGTAACATTCCTTTACTGTGGCTAATTTACCACTAATTAACTTCTGTTTAGAACAGAAAACAAAACCAAATGCTGAGGCCCTTTCTCCTCAAATATCTTAGTGGTTTTGAGAGGCCAGTAGAAATTTTTTTCAAAACATTCCTCCTATAAAGCAGGAAACTAAGTTTCCTCTTATAATGTTGACAAAAATGCCCTCATGACAAGTGCCAATAGTTGACAGTGATACTTCCACTGACTAAAATACAAAACTTTTAGCGACAGCTGGAAAAAAGTTCATCAGGCTAAATATTACAAAGCACCTAATCATTATGGTAAAAGCCAAGAGAAGAAAAGACATACTGTTGACAAAAACTGTCCCCTAATGAAAAAGACCAATTGTAAACAGTGACACTTCTACTGATGAAAGCTGAACTTTAAATGACAGACACAAAATAACATTAATCATGTTATTTCTGAAATAGTGCCCTAGTCAATAAGGTTGACAACCTTTACAGTGCCATTTTATATATGGGGACAAGTAGTGTCTTTATGACAAAGATACATCAATAGCACTGACATTTTCAATCTTTATTATTTTTAATTTAGGTGACAGCTCCGGAAATTTAATCAGCTTAAAATGTAATGTAGTGCCCAAGTCAAAAAGGGCATACGATGGCAGAAAGGTGCTCTTTTAACTTAAGTTTTTTTTTAAACTGAACATAAAATGTCAAAAAATTTTAATCCTTAAGAAAAAAAAGAGGACAAAAGATAGAAAATTGAGGCACAGCATGATTGTCCAGCATCTAAATAAAATTTGGAGAGAGAGAAATTTCTGTTTCTGTCAAAATATGAGGCAAGCTAGTTGGACGTAAAAACATTGGAGAGAGAGAAATTTCTGTTACTGTCAAAATATGAGGCAAGCTAGTTGGACGTAAAAACACACTTTTCCTTGTTGTAAAAAGGAAATGCTGACAAAGATAATACTATTATTCAATATCACACTTGTACTGAGAGCTGCCAAAAAGTTAATCAGTTAAAGTGTCATGTTCTACCTGAGCCAATAAAAGAAGTTTGTTTGACACTAAGAACAATCTTTTATTGTTTAAAGGTGGGGGGAATGACACCTGAATTAATCAATATGACATTAACTTTGACAGCCCCATCTATCAAAATGCCAAAGATGGATCACAACTTTCACCTAAACACTGTACATTGTATTAAGAAGCCACTTTTATTATTATTATTATTATTATTATTATTGTTATTATTATTATTATTATTATTATTATTTCCACTTCTTTCTTTGAACTGATGGGCAACTGGTGCAGTTATCACTTATGTCCACTCACTAATATTCTGTTGATATGATGTATTTTTGGCATTTGCAAATGGTTTTCTATATTTAAATTTCATCTCAAGCAACTACTGTCATTAATTAGCTTTGTTTCTCAGGCTGAACCTATTATTATTTCTCATGTTAAACTTGTCTTTCACTGAAGCCTGAGTGTTGGTGCACTGATGGAAGATTTGCACAGAACCTGATATGTATTTATTGGTGAACCTTATATTAATCATATCAAACAACATTGTAGACAGAGAAGTATCCACAGATACCTGTGTGGTCTCTTCTTGAATTACAATGACCCCTATGAACCATATGCCCCATCTGAATAGAGATCTGATTCTTTGATTGTTCCACCTTGAATTTCAGTAAACTAACATTGTATTCTTCATCTCTCTGTTCATACTTAAATGACCTCGTTTGCCCCGATTACATAGCAAACCTAGTTCAGTCATGTAACAGCCCTTCACCTTAAGAGGACAACCCTCACTTTATACTGAAGGGCCAGAAAATATGATAGGACAAACTTTGTCCACCGACCTGCCTCTACAATCATGGTCAAAAAATTTTTAAAGGCAAACCTTCCTATAACAATTATGGCTTGGTGGAGGTTGGTGTTGTACTAAAGACTCACCTGGCACAAATATTGCTGTAATGCATGTATGCAGCCACCACGACTGCTGTGCGGTTTTCCCCACCCTTGCAATGGAGGACCACGACATTGCGCAGGTCGGAGGAAAGCCAGGAGTCTATGGACTTGCAGATACTGCAGAGCCGCTCCAATGGAGGAGCCAGGGTGTCTGGCCAACCATAGTCTAGCACCTAGAATGCAAAATGCTTCAATTTAACATAATAACATAATGAAAAACAGTTGTACAATTTATGTTTTTTTCAGTGTTCACCAAATAATCCTATTCATTTAACATTTTTGCAATTTTTTCACTGACATTTCATCTTCCTTTGAAGGTTTATAAATAATCTATAAAGCCATCATTTTTACGAAATAAAAAGCCATCTTCATGGGCAAAACAAACAAATGAGAACATTACTTATTTACAAACATTTATCAATTAGAGCTCATTGCTAAAACAATGAACAAACTATTATTTCAAAGCATATGTGGCTATCAAAACGTGGGTTTTCTACAGCAAAGAAAGCATGACAACCAAGTCTATATATATGGTTCAAACAGTTGTGCAAACAGCTGAAGTGTAATCAATGAACTTGTAACCACAAATGACATCAATCAAATTCTGATGTCATTAAGCTTATTTAATTCATGCAATATCAATAACTTTTCTCAGAAAGTGTAATTGCTTCCATTAAAATGGCGCCTGTGAGAACTGATATAATTTAAAGGAAGTAACAAATCAATTGATGACTTTCAAAATTCAGAATAATATGTCCAAAATATGCATACAGAAAGCAGGTCCATTGTTACCTTTGATAACACTACTGGAAAATTTAACACTTTTATCAACAGCAAAGGGTTAGGACTTAAAATTTATTCAAGATATCATAAATTGAAAACTTTGTAATGCTATATACAGTCACACAAAAATCTAAAAGAAAAATCTCCCCTAACACATATCTAACCATCACCAATGGAACTAAAATATTACTCTCTCCTTTCACAAATATCTCCCACTACTATCTCCAATTTCTCGCTCGTTTGTTTTTCTTAAGCCTCTAAGTCAACAGTTGTGAAAAAAGAAATAATTAGTTATCAACATTTGCCGTAACCTAAGAGTAAACGAGAATGGATCCCCATTTACTGCACAGTTATTGTGTTAACTATCACACTTTTATCTCCACCCTTTGGGCAATGTTGATATCCTGACTCGGGTGTTATTTTTACCTGAGGACAGTGAAAATAAAAACATAGTTAGGAACTGCTAACAGTGACACGTCTCTGACAAAAGCAGGCCACGTTTGTTTTGACAAAGTATAAAGCATTCAGTGAACCCCAATTAGCAGCTTGACTGGGGACAGCTCTTATTTCTAAAAGGGCCCCAAATAGGTCATAGGCAGTGTCCAAAAAAGAGCCACAACTTTAGCCAACTTTGTTTTAAACATAATTATAAATTTTAAGTTTATCACAAACAAAACACTGTTATTAATTTTTCAGAGTTTCAAGTCCATATGAAATGGCCTCTTGTTCTGTGATGACAATAGTTGAAAAACAAAACTACAATATACTACCGCAGAAACATTTCGCTTCTTTTTCTTTAATTGGCAGATCTGGGTCTGATTACAGTTTTAAACAGGAAACTCAGCCCCCTCCACCCTCTGAACAAAAAGAGTTCACAAGAATGTAGGCATTTTACATTCTTCACCAGGGTGGAGGGCTGGAAATATCTTTTCGGTTTACATACAGCACCACTGAACTGGGAAGACTCTTACCCCTTCCATTTGTAAAAATGTTCCCAACATTTGTGCGTTTTTGTTAAGAAATTTCAAAGATAATAACAGCTACTGTGCTTTTGACATGGTGCTGCAAGACATAATTCCTTTAGCGTGAAAACAACTTCAGCAGCCTAGCCCTGTTATATCTCCTCTGTGTCTTCCTAACTCCCTTCTCCTACATATACTTTGGTCATGATATGTGACTGCTAAGACTATCCCCCCCCCCCTCATCCCTTTGATCTACCACCAGCAACACCATACAAAAAGACAAATGCAAAAATACTTTAAATAACAAAGTTGTCCCCAGGAAGGATTACATTAATACTGTATTATGTGGATAAAAACAAGTAATTTTATAATACACACAAACAGGCACAAGCAACAAATATTGAAAGGTTAAGTACTTCTTAGTTCTTCAGACAATTAAAAGCTGGGTTTGAGGGCAGGATAAATGCCACTGTAATATTGCGGTACAAAGCAGGAAATTCTTTTCAAAGGCAGCAAGAGCTTATAAGAAAAGGAAAAAAAGCATAAAACAAATTTAACCTTTCAATTCCCAAGCTGGGAAAAAGAAAGTAATGACTGGCGTAATGTGGACATATTATTCCAAACATTTCATCAGGGAAAACAACGTCCAATTTATGCTGCCATTACTGGTAAATAAAATCTGAATTGCATGAGGAGAGCAATTGAGACAAGGAACCCACTTCTGGCCAGATCATACTATACACAAACCAAAAAATATTATATTCTCATAAAACATTAAATGCTTCCAATTGATTTTTCACATTATTTTACCTGATTATTTTCCTTTGACAGATCCCGTCTCTTGTCGGACAGATTAATGATCTGGAAAATATTAAAAGTAACTTCATCATTGATGGGAAAAAATTATCCAAGAAATCAATAGAGATTGAATTAGGGAACCACAGTTCCCCGGCTATGGTTACAGAGTGTTCTCATTTGATTGGCAACTTCTCTGTTGTGAAACGATCGAGTAATTGGGATGAGGGGGGTTGGACTATATCTTATGTTCTATTGCCATGGCAACTTCCATATCAGAACTTCGATTTTATTGAACTTGACAGTAAATGAAAATTATTGGAGTCAGACAAAATAGTAGTTGATGGCAACTGATATGGATATAGTTAGACTGTCTTAAACTGAAAAGCAGAAATTGACATAAAAAAAAACATCATTATTAGCTTTACTTGTGAAATTTCTATGAAATTGTATGAGGGAAGTGTATCGGTATTGTTTAAACTATTTCTCTGAATTATAGCAATGTCTGAAGCACAAAGACTTTGCACTGTGCAACAAAAATCCTTTCTCTTAAAGGAAGTTAATTTTTTCCTTTGAAATTACCATATAATTTTCTCCATGTTTAGTTTTCAACATGCGAGTGCCTTCTCT
The DNA here is from genome assembly GCF_001039355.2 of Lingula anatina. The sequence goes on along the minus strand of NW_019775458.1, from coordinate 724,531 downwards.
CACGTTATTCCTGTATGTAGCCTCATTGCTCTCCGAGGTAAAGGTCATGGCTGCAAGTAAAAAAGAGATCGAAACATGTTAACTTTAGTAGAACACCAAGGGTAAACACTGGTGCACATCACACGTTTCCTTCATGGCCATCTAGGGTAAGCCATCAACATGCAACCTGGTTAATTTACTCCAAGCACCTGGTCTGAATTTACCTGTTGGTCAGGTACGAGTGGGCTTTAGTAGTGTACACCTCTCTGTCTTTCATATCACTTCCTTTCATCAAACAGATATGACCTGTCAGGTTAAGAAGGAAAAAAAAAGGCTACAGAAAAAGTGTTTCTCTCTAAAGATGTGTTCCCTTTCATCTATCCTTACCTGTAAGGTAAAAGAAAAGGAAAACATGGTTGATACACATAACGTACTACATGTTCCTCTTTGAAGATCGGATTCTTTTCAAGTATTCACCTCTTTCGTCAAAACTAATCTGCATTTCTGTCTGCCTGAGACTACAGTTTCTCCTTCTGAACATGTTTTTCTTTCTTCTTTAACAAATTTTACCAAGATCTTACAAAGTAAATCTGCTAGATGTACTTTATTCTCCTACATCAAAATGCCTTTCTGCAATGAGACAGAACGATACATCAAGCAATAAGAAGTAACTACAATTAGCAATTAAGTTAAAAGCTTCTCCCATTTTGTGGTATTATTACCTGCTGGGAGAGAATCACAAGTTTCATTATCTCTCAAAATATGCATTTTTCATAACTTTTCTTAATTGTGGTCTTACAACTGCTGATTGAATTAATCATGCTTTTTTTTCACTTGCCATCATATCCCATACATTTTGCCTTGACTGACTTCTCAATAAGCATCATACTTAGGTACAGTTACCACCTTTACTCACTACATTTAACAAGAGCTAAATATATCTCTGGACTTGAACATCTCCCATTCTCATTCATGCTTCCCAGGTAAATTAACCAAGCTAATTACAAATATATCTGCCCCAACAGGTGCAACCTTCTATCCAATGGTCGATGAAACATGTCATAAAAAGGAGCCCAAATAAATTAGGGTTTTAATGAAGTTTTGAACCTAAAACAGCAACTACTCTGTTGAGGCATTACAAGCAAGTTCACAGTATGTAGGTACATGGGTTCGTACTATAGTTAGAAGCAAACTTTTACTGGAGTTCAAGAGAATTTAAATATGCCACCTCAAATACGAGACATATATTGTATTTGTTACTATGAGATAAAATCTTACTATTGTAACTGACCTTCAGGAAGACAGTGGGTAGCTAGTTTAGTTTTTGAACTTAAAGACTATATGCCATTAGGTTTGGATTAATTTTTACACATGATTGTATGTTCATGGTACTGAAACTCAGGGTGCAAGTCCAATAAGTAAATTACCATTTTCATCAAAATCTATAATCAAACTCTACTCACCAATGATCCTCTCTGTTATATACGTCAGATCCATGTCAAACTGCTCTCCGCGTCTTCGGCTGCAACAGAACATAGACGCCATGATTTGATAGCATTTATTTTAATATCTAAACTACTGCTGTTGGAACCCTGTGCCAAAATAAGATTTCCACCTGTGCCTGTGTTAATATCAACCTCCTTGGGTCCTCAGCACCACCTGTGTTAATACTAAGCACTATGTGTTCTCTTCCTGTTCACTCTGCCATACAGTTCTAGCCTATATGCAGGCTAAGTTATTGACTCTCTCGATATACATCCACGCAACACACACAATGTCCTAACACCAGCAGGTTCTGGTGGAGGCACTAGATGGCACTGCATTGCCTTGAAATATTTTCGCCGACAGTTTCATCATTAACGGGTTTAATCAACAAGGACATTTGTTGATAACTGCGCTTAGTATTTTGAGCTACCTCTTGCAGTTTCATCATTAATTGGTTTTATCCATGACATTGGAAAACAATGCCAATTCTGAGCATAATTCAAAAGCTTCCAGGCTTGTATTGTGTATGTGGTATGTCGTGGTTTTTCCAAGTAACACGTACTGATATTGTTTGAAAACATACTGGAAGTTCAAACAGAACACAACTATCCTATAAAAGCTGCAAATGCCCAGATGAAAACTGGATTGGCAATGCTATAAAAACCATCTGGTTACCTCCAACAGTCATCTAAATCTCAAGGGTTTTTTAGAAACATATTGGCAAATGTTTTGAAGATTTTCTAATAGTTCCCTAATAAACAGACTAAATATCTTACTGAGATGCTCAGTAGAGAGTTACACTGGTAATTATATAAAAGCTCTCAACTTCTTGCAGCCACAAAAAGGATTCTAAGCTACAAACAGAGTTTGCAATAGTTCCAGCCATTGCAGGCACAATGTTTAGAATAACCCTTGATATCAAAAAGCTTCAAAAACACTCATGCATTGCAAGCAGATGGGTGAACCCTTATTGGGTTCTTATGGTAATAGCAAGCCTATTCTGTTATTTATGATCAGGAAGAGTCTGGACGGTTTTGTGTGTGTGTGTGTGTGAGTGTGCATGTATGCATGCATGTGTAGATGTCAGGATAGGTATGTGGTGTGGTGAAGTTTTTCAAAATGCATGTAAATTCATATATATAAGCAGCAATATTTTAATTGTAAACATTTTAGCCACAATCAAGAAATTTCATTCCTCTTGGTCCTATGGCAAATCTCAAAGGCCATGAGAATAGCCAATGTCTTGTTACTGCTCTTTAAGTACTGAGAAACATATCCTGATTGTGAGTACTGAGAAACATATCCTGATTGTGATAACAGCTAGAGCTATCTGGGGAAAATAATGAACATATCTGATGTTAATGTTCATTTTTTCTATAATTGTTGTGAATGTTAATTACAAGCTGTTCTATTTCAAAATAGATCCTTTGTGCATGTTAGTGCGTTTTTTAAAAAGAACATCACTTGGGAAATTCTTCACCTAATTGCAAATGTAGCCATAGCTTTGGAGCAGTTTTTTTATGCTGATATTTATCCTGCAGTATCAGAACCTTATATATAAGGGCAATGGGAAAGATGAATTTTAAACTTACCATTTTTTTACCTTCAATAAATAAAGTTTAATAAATAAAAAAAATGTCATGTTAATACTAGTAATACACATAAACCCAATCATAACACACATACACACATGCATATTAACAAAAAACATCATGAACAATTAGATCCCTTTACCCATTAAAAGATGATGCACAGCCTAATGATTGATGGTAAGGGTAAACCAGTTTCAAACTAAGTACTAATAGGAGAGTACTTACTTAGACATGGTGTAGTGTGACTTGGGCTCTACGCCTGCTGTGCTCGCCACTGGCTGCTGAAGGAGGACAGAAAAATACATTTTAGTTTATCCGTCAGATCACTGATATAAAATGTATTAAGGTGGACTATTAAAGAAGAACAAAATACTCAAAGACAAACATTCATGTACACATATAAGATCTAAAATTTCATACTTTTGGCAGAGATATTTAGTTGCACATGGTATGAACTTGCTAAAAAAAAAGTAAATATTTGCAGTTTCTGTCAGCTGTCCCAGTAACACATTCAACAGCCTGGTGCAGATCTTTGCAATATGAGGGTGACAGCAAGCTGTCCATGTCTGTCATCACTTTTCAAGGATCTTTCACTACACCAAGTCTTGTTGATGGGAACATGATACAGAGCATGGTACACACACAGGGAATCACAGGTGGAGTACATTCAATGGAGCATTTAAGAACTCTCACCAGGTGGTCACCTGTCAAACCCTTAAATGAAGGTTCTGTGTGGTACATGGTGACAGGTAGTTGTCCTCATCTGTCACCACCTATTCCCGTCACCGGCTGTTTACATTCTGTAGAGTGTTAGCCCCACCCCCAACCTGGCCAAGAAAACCATGTTGAATTCCTAATGGCTTGAATTTTCAATTAAAATGCCAGCAACCTGTCTGTATATGTCAATAGCCTTTTATGGCTCATGGTCCATTTACATTCAGTGGGCTATAAAACACCCAGGAAGTCACTGGCAAGTAAACAACATAGGGNCAGCAATATTTTAATTGTAAACATTTTAGCCACAATCAAGAAATTTCATTCCTCTTGGTCCTATGGCAAATCTCAAAGGCCATGAGAATAGCCAATGTCTTGTTACTGCTCTTTAAGTACTGAGAAACATATCCTGATTGTGAGTACTGAGAAACATATCCTGATTGTGATAATAGCTAGAGTTATCTGGGAAAATAATGAACATATCTGACGTTAATGTTCATTTTTTCTATAATTGTTGTGAATGTTAATTACAAGCGTTCTATTTCAAAATAGATCCTTTGTGCATGTTAGTGCGTTTTTTAAAAAGAACATCACTTGGGAAATTCTTCACCTAATTGCAAATGTAGCCATAGCTTTGGAGCAGTTTTTTTATGCTGATATTTATCCTGCAGTATCAGAACCTTATATATAAGGGCAATGGGAAAGATGAATTTTAAACTTACCATTTTTTTACCTTCAATAAATAAAGTTTAATAAATAAAAAAAATGTCATGTTAATACTAGTAATACACATAAACCCAATCATAACACACATACAAACAAGCATATTAACAAAAAACATTATGAACAATTAGATCCCTTTACCCATTAAAAGATGATGCACAGCCTAATGATTGATGGTAAGGGTAAACCAGTTTCAAACTAAGTACTAATAGGAGAGTACTTACTTAGACATGGTGTAGTGTGACTTGGGCTCTACGCCTGCTGTGCTTGCCACTGGCTGCTGGAGGAGAACAGAAAAATACATTTTAGTTTATCTGTCAGATCACTGATATAAAATGTATTAAGGTGGACTATTAAAGAAGAACAAAATACTCAAAGACAAACATTCATGTACACATATAAGATCTAAAATTTCATACTTTTGGCAGAAATATTTAGTTGCACATGGTATGAACTTGCTAAAAAAAGTAAATATTTGCAGCTTCTGTCAGCTGTCCCAGTAACACTTTCAACACTTTGGTGCAGACCCTTGCAATATGAGGGTGACAGCAAGCTGTCCATGTCTGTCATCACTTTTCAAGATCTTTCACTACATCAAGTCTTGTTGATGGGAACATGATACAGAGCATGGTACACACATAGGGAATCACAGGTGGAGTACATTAAATGGAGCATTTAAGAACTCTCACCAGGTGGTCACCTGTCAAACCATTAAATGAAGGTTCTGTGTGGTACATGGTGACAGGTAGTTGTCCTCATCTGTCACCACCTATTCCCGTCACCGGCTGTTTACATTCTGTAGAGTGTTAGCCCCACCCCCAACCTGGCCAAGAAAACCATGTTGAATTCCTAATGGCTTGAATTTTCAATTAAAATGCCAGCAACCTGTCTGTATATGTCAATAGCCTTTTATGGCTCATGGTCCATTTACATTCAGTGGGCTATAAAACACCCAGGAAGTCACTGGCAAGTAAACAATATAGGTAGCTCCTGTGAATTAAAATATACAGCAAGGTGTCTATATCTGTCACCATCCTGTAAGATTTTGGACTGGTGCCAAACTAACAACATAGCATGGTGCTTGTGAGCAGTTACCCAAAGGTATGTCTACATAAAGTGACAGTTAACAATGACAATGGATGGCCCTACATAGCCACTGTACAGTTTTTTTCTCCATTTGCATCTGTATCTGTCATCACACCCCAAGGTTATGGACTATTTACATTCAGTGGGGCGTGCCCCCTTGTCAGCCATCCTAAGGCTGTACTTAAACATTAAAACTAATGAAACAGATTACAGTATTTATTTGCCATCACAATGGACTATTTACATTAAAAAAACGAGTACCACCCTACAGTAATATCTTCATATGCACTATTTAGACAGGAGTCTGTTTGTAGCACTGGTCACAGGCAATGTACTATTAATGAAGCAAAAAAAGTAGGCATTCTTGAGCATCACACAGACAAAAAGTAAAACCAAAACATATGTCTCTTGACTAAATTCTGCACCCGTCACCCTTCTTTGAAATACGTAGTACTAGAAAACATGACTGTATTCTTCTTCTATCTGTAAAAAGAATAACGTTCCCCCAAGTTCTGTACCTTACCCTACCTCAATGGGAGCAAACTGCACAGCCTTGTTCTTACGTCTGGCACTGCATGATGTACAAGGTCTCAACAGCTTCATGGTGGCAGTAAACTTTTTTCACTTAACTTTTTTCTGTCCTTGATCACTCTTATGTTTTTTTATTGCCTCTAAGCTGTTTTGAACTTATGAATGAGACCAATGAGAGTCTCAGAGTTAAATGAAGTCCAAAGAGTCCTCCAGTGAAATCTCAGTTTATTGTTGTTTCACTCCTGACTTCCTTCATTTTACTTTTTCGTCAAAACAAAGCCTTGTGTGGAAGTAAACCTCCAGTTCCAAGCACAGTTTTAAAACCCTGCTTAGTTTAATTCAACACTTGAAACTTGAAATCTCATGCCTTTTGTTTATTATTGTTCCCTTTCCAGATCTTGAGCATCTTTCCCAAGGCCAATTTGCAGTGAAAATAAGTTTCTAATCCTTCCTTGGTTTTTCCCATCAATCCTTTTTATCAGCGAATTACTTTGTCAGACTCCAAAACATATTCCAATCAGTAAAAAATGGCAAATGAAAGAAAAATATTGGCAGATTTTCTTTTACTAACTTCTCATAAAGAAGATTGCAGGTTGGTTGACAAATATTCTAATATATATGCAGCTGACGACTGTGCTTCCATCAATATCCAGATAGATGTTTGTATAAAGCCAGATCTGATGGACAGAGAGCTGAGAACACTAACCGCAGAGTATTAGGTTGACAGATGGCTGGGTCCCAAAAGAGAGACATCACCACAGTGGTAAATCGAGTTACGCCAGCATTTAAAACAAATCCCTTCCACAAATTGGTATTATCTAGATCAAGAGCAGCATGTTGTTCAGATCCTATGGATCATCATCTTATAAAAAAACCCATAAACCAACCTCTTTTAAAAGGAGCTTGTTAAACCCATGCATGCTATAACCGTCTTTACATGAAGAGCGAATAACAAAACCTGAAACCAAACAATTACCTTATTAAGCAGTCCTGGGGTCTGTGTTACTTCTCCAATAAAACTTGAACGCACTCTTTAATAGTCTAGGATGCAGTAAGTAAGTAATCCAAAGATCCAATCAAATTCAGAAAATAAAAGCGTGGCTTAAATAAAAAAAGATATTTAACAAATATAGCCAGCATAAATACAACAATCTGGCAGTTAATAAGTTACCTAGACTGTACTCTTGGTGTTACATCAATGAAGTTTGGGGTCAGGCTGCAGATGCATTTAAAAACCAAACAGGAAAACAATTTTTGAATCAGTGAGTAACTATGACCACATGTAGGCAGGACCGGGAACAATCCTTGCCTTGTATGGCTGAAGCACTGTCCTGACTTCTGAAGCGACTACTCCGAAATGAGTGGGTGGGAGCGTGCATCTCGAGTTGTGGTTGCTGCTGTCCCTATTTCTAAAACCTGAATGACATATCCGAGTGGGATGGGTAATGAAAGTTGTGAAAACAATACTATTTATATATGGGTCTGTCTGTAAGCCATGCCAAACAATGCTGGTCTTGCTGATTTCAAGGTAATCGTACCCACTTACTGCACTCACATTATTGCCAACAATGCTTTTTTGCCCTTAAAAAAGAAAAACACCATACATTTTATGCTATGTTTGTTAATACAATATTTCCTGTGGTGCTAGGATTTACCTGGACAACCTGCAGTTAGGTCAGCAATTGAGAATCCTATTCAAAGATGCATATACATGTACATGTATATATAAAGAAATGACTGATGTGATTTTTAAAGGGGGCTGGATTACCTTTTATCTAACTTTATCTAATAATATCTATGCAACCACTGTTTATTGTTAATTTCAATACAATACTGAAGTTTTCAAATATGATTTAAAAATCCATGAAGATCAACATGTCCTATATATTCAACAACATAACCCTTTTCATCCAATACTAAACATGCCACAAACAACCCACACTATAGACCACATAACACCGCTATTTCATCATAGCCAACTCAATTAGACAGAGAGATTATGTTGTGCCAAATTGCCACAAATGTCTGCATTATTTCCATGCACACTCAACAACTAAATCAAACTAATGGCCTGCTCGCCGTGATTATCACCACTGTTATTACAACCAGTGGATGTGCGTGTAGTAGGCTTATGCAGACGTAAAATATTTTTGCAAATTTTTTGCTATAGATAACTCATTTGGGCTAAAAATGAAGAAAAATATTTGATGATTTAATGCCAATCATTCGTTGGGGGAAATGGTTCCTGAGCTTTGGCAAAAAAGAAAAAAAAAAAACATGACCCCAATTATACCTAACCTTTGTGCAACCTTCAGAAGAAGATTATGCCATAACCACTTCTTGGATTATCTACTTACATTTCATCATGTTGATCACATAGGCATCTTCACCAAACGTACAGTTCTCCAAATATCAAAAAATGTTTCTGCATGTAGCCATTTTATTTGTGTGGTACTGATTGTCCTTTTAACACCAAACTTGTATGTTATGTAAGCATCGGTAATAAGAAAGCGGTGCATTTCAGTTTGCTTTTTAAAAAGAAACTTTCATGGATTTTGTATTCAACACAGACCTAAAATGCTCCCCCCCCCCCCCAAATATATTGCCATAGAAGCTAATTTGCTTTGATCTTCATGTTCCAACCACTGCAATGTTCTAATGAAATGTCACCTGATCAAAATGTCACCCGAATTATACACTTTAAATTAGTGATTTCCTCCAGTCAACCTTGGCAATAAATTAAGTACGTTTAAGAGTGCCTAGGTTATTCAACATGTCACTTTAACCTTTAAGTAGCCTAAAACCTGTAAAACTAAGCCATTTTCCCTCTGTATTATTCTATAATTTATGGTGTTGTTTAATCTATGCACATCTCGTACTTAAACCAGTCCTGTAATTAGTCCCTGTGCAATTTTTTCAGTCTAACCAATCACAGCAACTCCTGAATAATTTTTTAAAGTGAAATAACTATGAATAGTCAAGTCTTGTTCAAAACTGAAACTTGAAACTGTTTTTAATCGGTGGCATATTATATGCTCTATTGAATAAATATTGAAACCAATAAAATGAAAACTGTCTTTTGATTAGGCAAAATTTTCTTACTTTTGTAGCCCTAGAAGAAAATTTTAATTAAAAATGTCATACGTCAAGATACCATTTCATTCAAGGTCAGCCAAATAACCTTTTAGTTTGAAAATAAACAACCTGACCTTAAAAACACTGAACCAAAATTGAACTGTTCCCCATGTCGAATGGTTCCAGTACCTTTTACTAATCCTTAACAATAGTGTTTAAAAATAGAAGTTCATCAAAACACACACCAACGTTGCTTTAACTATTGCCATAGAAATCCAGCAGAAAACATATTCCACTTTCCACCACATGCTAGTCGAGGAGTACCAGAGTGAGTTCATACCTAATCTGCTTTTGTTCAAGTTCTGACCATAACAATGACCCAAAACATATGCTCAAACTAATAAAGAATACATATACCATAACTCTAAGAACTCAGAAATACAAATTACCTACAGACTGGTAGGAGTCTGCTACATGGTGTTGAAAACCTAGAAGAATAGCACCAGTGCCTTCAATTTGCAAAACTTACCACTGAGCTGTACTTAATGTGATGTCTCTGTAGGAACCCCATATGTTCAGTTTATAAAGGCAATTCAGTAATGCAATGCATTTTTTTTTTTTGGAAAATTCAAAAAGCCATCATAACTTCTGATGTTTCTGGTTGATAACTTTCACTTGTTCATCTAGGTATAATATGATAACCCTGCATCTTTTCAATTAATAATATTTGAACTTCAAAGAAATATTTGTCAATCTGCTGCAAATTGAGAGGGGAGTTTAAAAAAACTCAAAATATGCTTCAAATGTCAAAAATTGGTACCACATCCTTAATCACCATTTTGCCTGCAGAAATAATTTTGTTTTAATTCATTCCGTCCCATTTTGTAGCAGCACCTTTTACAGTTCAGTTACCTGGATTTCCAGGTGACAGCTGGATCCAAAAACCTATACCTAGAACCAAGAACTGCTGCTATTGTGGCAGTTACAGTTGTTCAAAAATATACAGTGAAGTAAAAATACTTCCAGTGGCTATGACTATCCTCTGAACTTGATGTCAAAGCTGTATTTGTCTTTATGACAGAATTCTAATAAAAAAATTTAACCACTTCATGCAGAATCCTAACCTCTTACAACTAAAACAAAAGCCCATGGTGTCATGTCCATCATTCAATTGTCATGGACTCCTTTTTACAGTAATTTTGCACTCAGCAGTAAGCCAAAGATATGTTGCTTCTAGGACTTGGTGACCGGATCAAGTGACAATGACATACGCATGCAGATTAGGTAACAGTATCTCCACTAGAAAATCACTGCACGATTTCCATGCCACATTATCTCTGTTGTCCTCTGGCTCTCTTGTCATCTTGTTAAAGCTCCTACTCATGGAGACATAAGTTGTAGGGGGGATTGATGTTCAAGTTAGGTGATGGAATTGTCACGCAACTATGGTGTCAATTCCGATCTTGCTGCTGGATTTCCTGTCAGATGTGATATCGAGCAGGGCTTGGCAAAAAACATTTTATAGCAAATAGGAAGGATTTATAGGATGGATAAAGAAAGCACTACAAATTCAAAGGTATTGGATAAGCCTTTCTTGAGACCATTTCTACCAACCCCCTCTAGTATTTAAAGGCTCCCACTGGTAAAGCACTTAATGCACAACTTACATGGCCAATTTGACCTACACTGGAAACAAAGTGCTCTCTTTCCCCATTTCAGTAATGGGTAGTAGCATTTGATATGAACAGTCCATGTTTTCACAAAGACTTAATCATTTTCATACTTACAGAATAATGTACGTGCTGCTGCTGATGATGTGGATGCTGTTGCTGCTGCTGCCTCTTTAAAGTATCATGGCTCTGCTGAAATAAGAAAAAAACTTCCACTGAAACATATACTGCTGCAAATTTTAACAATCCTTAGTGCATTATTGTAACATTAAACTACTGGGAGAAGGACTATTCAACGAGCCTAGCCTAAACTCTTCAATGTCAATGCAAAAAATGTGAAATATTACACAAATTGCCCTAGGGCAAATCACAATAACTGACTGTAAACTGATCCTGTAGCCTACAAACTTAAACACTAGTGCTCCCTCTCTCTGCAGATCTCTCTTCTCTCTCTTTTAAGATGTTTTTCTTTAGCAATACAGGTGAAACTGGTTTGTGACTGTTTATCTCAGAGGGCGAACATACACCTTTCCACGTGAGTTTACTTCCACTGACCGTTGGCATTCTATTCGGCTCATTATTTCTATGCACATCAGTGGTGAACATTTCATGCTTGCTTTTTTTTTCTCTTGCTGTAAAACTATTAGCTGTGTAAAAGTGGCTTTTAATGTAGTTCTCTATCAGAGAAATTTGATCGTTAGAACACCTCGCGTTTTTTGTATGCCACATTGTATGAATTAACTTCGTTCTGCTTTTCTGCTATTGTTTCCTTCATGTACGTAACTCACAGAATTCCTTGGTAGCTATATTTTCAAGAATTTTTAAAGCCAGTATGAAAAGGAATACTAATGGCAATGAAAAGTTTATAGCTCTACTAAGACGAGGATCCTTATCCATGTGCTACTTTTCTCTAATGGCTGATCTTTAAGTGGTGTTAATAATTCTGGCTTTTCAAGCAGAGTTCATCACCTGTGCCAGCAAAACTGTAGGACTAACCATTGGAGCTTTTTTAGAAACCCTTGTAAAATTGAGTTCATTGTGAAATTAGAAAAAGAAAATTTAGGCAAGTTTTACAAACAACAGACACATACTTCTGTGCTTGCACATGCACAAATTTGCACCAAAGGATACAGCATAATCAACTCTTCAGCTGATTGGCCCTAAAACTTATCCTCGATAAACATGAATACACACAGCTCCAAACTTCAAAGCAGTTAACATTTGAACCTTTCCACATTCCTCCAAACAACATATCACCTCCTACACAAAGCATACCTTGGCCAGCATAAAACAAGCCTAAATTGTTTTGTCTAATGATTCCTGAAACATTAACCCTTCCCAGGAACCTTTTAAATGTCTTCCCAGAACATTTTGACTCCTGCAAACCATATACCTTGGTCCTGAAAAGCCTTTGAATTATTTTATCAAAAGATTCTGAATAGATGAAGTTCTTCCTAGTATGATTCCCCATACTATTTTTCATATAATAAACCCCTTGGCCATGGCTAAAGCTTTTTTTTCTTTTAAGAAGTTGAGCCTACTCTAACATTAAATTTGTTTTGGTCAATTTTTTAACTCATTTCAACTCATTTCCAGGAAATCAAAACATTTCAACCAAATATTAACATATAGGTTTTTACACCAATTTATGTTATAAGATCACTGGTAATAGATAAATATGCCTGGTAAAATGTGCCAAAACACCACAGAAACAAAAACAGGGCTCAATTGAGCTCCCTAAACTCATGCAAAATGGCATATATTTCAATGACTGTAAATATGTAACCAGGTGGTAAAAGTCACCATTTTTGGCCACAAGCAATTTTGTAAAATCAACCCATTGCATTCCTAGCCATTGCACTGATTTGTATGTCGCCTGGAGGTTGTTTTGAATCAATTTAGCCTCAATCAGACTTGCCACATCTAAGAAAACTTCAAAATGACCTAGTTCTAGGAAAAATCACCATTTTTGGCCATGCTTGAATAATGTATAGAATGGAAGTTTGGTGTATGCCAAGGTAAACAAATTGGTATTCAGAGCACTACCTGGAGAGTCTTGGTCCCACAGACTACTAGTGCCTGGCTTAGGGAGTGTTCAGATAAACCCATCTTGCTAGCTGGACCAATCTTACTCTTCGGGGATTCTCACCAAACCTGATAAGGGGTAATTAATGATAGTCAATCATCTCCCACTTACTCAAGGGGGCGTGTGAGACAATTAATCTGATTACAGCGAAAGCACTTTAGCCCCACAGAGTTAGATCGATCCAGCTGGTACGATGGGCTTATGGGAACACAGTCTTAAATAATAGCATATATTGTGGACTTGGATCCATTTTGTAAAAACACATTTATATCTGCAATATCTTATAACTGTTTTGTATCAAATTCAAGGATACTTTATTGTTTCTATCTGTTAACAAATGAATTCTGATATTACTGTAGATGAATATTTTGAAAGTTTTCACTACATCACAAGAGGGAGGGAGGTAAGAAGAGGAAGGCAAAAGGAAGGGTGTCAACTGTTTGGAAAGTCTTAAGAACAATCAGATTTGTTTTGTAAAAAAAGAACCTGGCTGTAAAACAGTGGCATGCTGATAATGTTGAATAACACAGGAAAACAACGCTAGTAACAAGGAAATAGAAAACATTAATCTATCCAAACCCAAAGCAGACGCCCTTCTTGCACAAAAGAATGCTACTTTTTTCTCTGGGCAAAGAGGAGAAGAAATCTTAATTTCTAATTACAGATAAAATATTGAGATTAGCTTTCCTTCTGCCTGCAATCTCATTGGTTGAGGATAAGTATGAACATATATGTGCCAAAGGCCCTGGAACTTTGTGTGTAAAATTCTACTGCAGGAACACAGGGTAAGCACCTTGGTAAAATTCATTAACATGTCTTTTTTGAAAGGATTCAACTGTACCAAATTAATCAAATGATTTTTTTCTTCTTTTAGAACTTTATTTCCTTGGGTTTAAAAATTAGAATATCAATCTTAAATCTTAAAACTTGTGTCTTTATTAGTATTGCAACTGCAACCCCAATGATAAATGTGATGCAAGTAATTACCTAGCACTCCTTCCAAACAAACATATACCAGCTTACACCAGGAAACATCCCACCACTGTATTTATAATAGAATCAAGAAGACAAGGCAGCAAAGCTGTCAAATGTACAGACAAAAAACAGAAAAAAAAGATGCAAAAGAGGTCATTTTGTCAATTTTGATNCCTGCTGTAAAACTATTAGCTGTGTAAAAGTGGCTTTTAATGTAGTTCTCTATCAGAGAAATTTGATCGTTAGAACACCTCGCGTTTTTTGTATGCCACATTGTATGAATTAACTTCGTTCTGCTTTTCTGCTATTGTTTCCTTCATGTACGTAACTCACAGAATTCCTTGGTAGCTATATTTTCAAGAATTTTTAAAGCCAGTATGAAAAGGAATACTGATGGCAATGAAAAGTTTATAGCTCTACTAAGACGAGGATCCTTATCCATGCACTACTTTTCTCTAATGGCTGATCTTTAAGTGGTGTTAATAATTCTGGCTTTTCAAGCAGAGTTCATAACCTGTGCCAGCAAAATTGTAGGACTAACCATTGGAGCTTTTTTAGAAATCCTTGTAAAATTGAGTTCATTGTGAAATTAGAAAAAGAAAATTTAGGCAAGTTTTACAAACAACAGACACATACTCCTGTGCTTGCACGTGCACAAATTTGCACCAAAGGATGCAGCATAATCAACTCTTCAGCTGATTGGCCCTACAACTTATCCTGATAAACATGAATACACACATCTCCAAACTTCAAAGCAGTTAACATTTGAACCTTTCCACATTCCTCCAAACAACATATCACCTCCTACACAAAGCATACCTTGGCCAGCATAAAACAAGCCTAAATTGTTTTGTCTAATGATTCCTGAAACATTAACCCTTTCCAGGAACCTTTTAAATGTCTTCCCAGAACATTTTGACGCCTGCAAACCATATACCTCGGTCCTGAAAAGCCTTTGAATTATTTTACCAAAAGATTCTGAATAGATGAAGTTCTTCCTAGTATGATTCCCCATACTATTTTTCATATAATAAACCCCTTGGCCATGGCTAAGGCTTTTTTTTAAAGAAGTTGAACCTACTCTAGCATTACATTTGTTTTGGTCTTGGTCAATTTTTTTTAACTCATTTCCAGGAAATCAAAACATTTCAACCAAATATTAACATACAGGTTTTACACCAATATATGTTATTAGGTCACTGGTAATAGATAAATATGCCTGGTAAAATGTGCCAAAACCCCACAGAAAAGAAACAGGGCTCAATTGTGCTCCCTAAACCCTGTGCAAAATGGCATATATTTCAGTGACTGTAAATATGTAACCAGGTGGTAAAAGTCACCATTTTTGGCCACAAGCAATTTTGTAAAATCAACCCATTGCATTCCCAGCAATTGCACTGATTTGTATGTCGCCTGGAGGTTGTTTTGAATCAATTTAGCCTCAATCAGACTTGCCACATCTAAGAAAACTTCAAAATGACCTAGTTCTAGGAAAAATCACCATTTTTGGCCATGCTTGAATAATGTATAGAATGGAAGTTTGGTGTATGCCAAGGTAAACAAATTGGTATTCAGAGCACTACCTGGAGAGTCTCGGCCCCACAGACTACTAGTGCCTGGCTTAGGGAGTGTTCAGATAAACCCATCTTGCTAGCTGGACCAATCTAACTCTTCAGGGATTCTCACCAAAGCTGATAAGGGGTAATTAATGATAGTCAATGATCTCCCACTTACTCAAGGGGGCGTGTCAGACAATTAATCTGATTACAGCGAAAGCACTTTAGCCCCACAGAGTTAGATCGATCCAGCTGGTACGATGGGTTTATGGGAACATAGTCTTAAATAATAGCATATATTGTGGACTTGGACCCATTTTGTAAAAACACATTTTCATCAGCAATATCTTACAACTGTTAAGTATCAAATTCATGGATTGTTTATTGTTTCTATTTGCTAACAAATGAATTCTGATATTACTGTAGATGAATATTTGAAAATTTTCACTACATCACAAGAGAGAGGGAGGTTAGAAGAGGAAGGCAAAAGGAAGGGTGTCAACTGTTTGGAAAGTCTTCAGAACAATCAGATTTGTTTTGTAAAAAAAAGAATCTGGCTGTAAAAACAGTGGCATGCTGATAATGTTGAAAAACACAGGAAAACAATGCTAGTAACAAGGAAATAGAAAACATTAATCTATCCAAACCCAAAGCAGGCGCCCTTCTTGCACAAAAGTATGCCACTTTTTTCTCTGGGCAAAGAGGAGAAGAAATCTTAATTTCTAATTACAGATAAAATATTAAGATTAGCTTTCCTTCTGCCTGCAATCTCATTGGTTAAGGGTAAGTATGAACACATCAGTGCCAAAGGCCCTGTGTAAAATTCTACTGCTGAAACCCAGGGCAAGCACCTGGGTAAAATTCATTAACATGCCTTTTTTGACAGGATTCAACTGAACCAAATTAATCAAATGATTTTTTTCTTCTTTTAGAACTTTATTTCCTTGGGTTTAAAAATTAGAATATCAATCTTAAATCTTAAAACTTGTGTCTTTATTAGTATTGCAACTGCAACCCCAATGATAAATGAGATGCAAGTAATTACCTAGCACTCCTTCCAAACAAACATATACCAGCTTACACCAGGAAACATCCCACCACTGTATTTATAATAGAATCAAGAAGAAAAAATAAAGTATGACATCTTTTAATTGAATGAAATGATACAAGGGCCTTGCATAGGGCAAAAATATTGCATAGGCACCTCGTTTTGGACAGCAATATCTAGCCAAAAATGTATGTTTTAGGAAAAAAAGTGAAAAAACCTGTATTCTGAAGCCATGTTCAACAATCATGAAAATATGCACAGCACTTTCTTTACATGATGGAAATTCAACAGGTCTGAATAATGTGAAGCTAAGTAGGTGATTTTAATTCTAAACTCAACAATTTGTATTCAGGCCAACAGACAAAAATGGGAAGGTGAAGGAAAAGACAGGATACCACCAAGACAACCCAATTAATTTCAACATGTTGATATTCTCTATACATTCATCTAAAAAGAAAAACAGGGCTATTCAGCTGCCAGGCTTGAAATCTGAATCAATTTAAAGCAGAGGTGTCACAGCCTACTTTACCACTTAGTTGTGAAAAAAATCTAGAAAAGCAATGATATAAAAAAAGTAAAATACATAATTATATGTGCATCTTCATTTCCATTCAACTTGTGAAACAGATTTAAACTGTACCAGATGCTTGTCAACATTAAAATGCTCTTTTGAGAAAAACAAAAACAAGTATTGTGTTCCTGTTTCACACAAAAACATAATAATCACTGTTGATGCCAGGAAAAATTTGACAAGTTGGCTATTTATCAAAGTGACAAGATAAGTGGGAAGTTTTGAAATTGTGTGAAAAAAAAAATCACAACCATGCCTTAACAATGCAGGATGCTGAAAAAGTGAATGTTCTCATTCATTTTTGCCCCCCAAATGTGGGATATACTGTCTAAATGCTGTCAGTTTAAATAATTGCTGGTTATTTCTGTACTACATGTGACTGTTTGTCAGTGAGGAGAAACTGGTTCTGCCACGGCATAAGTATCAAGAACATGTATACCTATGAAAATTGTCTATCAGAATGCAAACAATGCCCCATGTGCATGCAACCTACGATTGCAGACTATCCAAGTCTCTTTAAAATCAGAACTTTTACAGGCCTAGATAAAAACATTCACATAAGTCATCAAACATTATTTCAACATACATGCACATAATATGTAAATATCCAAACACACACACACACACACACACACACACGCACACACACACACACACACACACACACACACACACACACACACACACACACTGGTTCCAGGTATTTTAGTACTTACCAGTTCTATACTGCTGCTGGGAGGATTACATGCAGTCACCACCTAGAAACACAAATGATAAGATATTTATAGTTCACAATTACAGGAAATTATCGCTGTTAACAAAGCAAATATAGGCCACTTGGAAAATAACCCAGATATTAATTATTTGACCTTAATTGTGTAATGTCATATTCAATATCCATCGTCAATTAATGTTCTGATATATTAATTTTGTACTGTAGGCAGCAATCTACATGTAAGTGCCACCTATGGAAATAGTAAACTCACAGAAAGGGCTGTTATATATCATAGACTGGTGTGCTCAATTACCCAAAACAAGGTATTTTTATGTCACTGTAAATTAGCCTCGGAGTTCTGCAGGGGAGTTCTGCAGGAAAATGCCTGCGTAAATGTTGATGTTTTTTCTTACAGTTCACACACTATAACTAGAGCATAAATGTTGTGCAGAAATCAAGGCTGATGTAAATTGTTTAAGGCATGGGTATTACAGAGTCCAGGGTATATTTGGTGTTAGCTGGGTAACACAGCTGTGTTTGTGCCTATGGTATAATTGGTGTGACAACATTTTGTGATTGACTTTGTATTACCCTAACCAACCCCTACTTAATATCCCTTCCTTCCCCTTTTTACCAAATTCTCTCTCTCTCTCTCTCTCTCTCTCTCTCTCTCTCTCTCTCTCTAGTAAACCACACAGTCAGTCCAGTCTTAAATGAAAATATTACAGCATTGGAGTTGACACAGAAGTGTGCCACTGTACTAAGACCTCCCTTGAAAACCCTGGAGGACACTTACAATTGTGGATCAGATTTAAGACAAACACACTCTCTACTGTAGCTTGAATCTTGCTTTCCTCCACCAGCTACAACAGTCTATGGCCACATTCAGAATAGGGGACTAACTAGTCAGAGGGTTAAATATGGCGACCCACTACAAAGCTTGCTGTCTAATCCCCTAATAGACACTGAATAGATATCCCTTGGGGAAGTATTCAAATGGGTCAGCCATATTTGACCCTTGGACTAGTTATTCCCCTATTCTGAATGGAGCTTGTATTTCCAGCAACTGACATATGACCATGGCTTACTTTACACCAAAGAAGTTGGTGGCAGAACCATCAGCAAACTTTCTAACTCCTTTTTCCTGATCGCTAAAACAACAATTTACACTGGAAAGTAAATGAGAATCCCTGGTAAGGTTTCAACAAAAACCAGTTTCCCATATGTTGAGGTGTGTGGGAGATGACGAAGAACATGCAATCCCCCCAAAAATAACACTCTGCACTCATTTTCAGCTACTGACTCATGAGTAATAATAATCAACTATTTTTTATTCTCTGATATTACTTATATCAATGCAACACAAAGCACATAACTGACATTATTTTGACAACAACCATGCCTATGTTGCTTCCTATAATGAAAATGCTAAATCTGAAATCTTTTTGCACCCAATTATTTCACTTCAAACAAATATAAACTCCCTCAAAAGTGTTTATCAAAAACATCAAATTCGCCTAAAATGTTCAGGGGTTAAAAAAGTACAAACAAAATTAAAGAAACACCCCCTCTCTTTTCCCAATCTGTCTAGTCCATTAAGGTCATGACTGGACACCAAGGGTATCTGATCACACTGACCAAGACTTGACCACTCAATTATACACCAAACATGCTAAGAAAACAGCCATGATGTCAAGCTCTTTCTGGAACCAATTTTTGTTTATGTGAAATCTCACTCCTGGGCATGGATGTTTTCCAGGTTAATTCTCAGTCTGCAGAACCAGCAAATCCATCAGCTAGAAGGGTAACTCTTTTGGATCAACTATAACAACAAAGTTATAAAAGACATAAAAAATGGAATGACACAGGAGGACTTGAATTTGATGAACCATCTGACATGTTATTTGTTCACTACATTTTTACAATAATCTGCAATTCACTTAAGCATTTAGTTTATATTACTGCAAGTCTTTTATAGTTTTATTTCAAACTTTTGTCAAATGTGGAAAAGTCTTACTTTTATGTATAACAAGTTTTTTAACTCATTTTTTTAAAAAGTACTTTTCTAATCCTGCCCAGAAACAGATACTGTTTTGGCACAAACTATCATAACTGCTGCGTTTCTGGGGTTTTCTTAACTCAACACAAGACCCTGCGTATTCCAGGAGATCAAAAGATCCCAAGAAACATGACGCATCCAGGTAAAATTGCCCAAAAGCCAGAGGGTGATCTGAAAGTCTGCCATACTTCATGTGGCCTGAAAATCCACAGTTAGTTGTACACAAAAAAAGGTTCTAAAGATAGATCCAGTATGATGTCATCATTTACCTGTTTAAGATGAGATATGGTGAGTGAAAAGCCATCGTATTCAATCCATGACTAAAACTAGACGAATCGATATTGAACTTAGGCAAGGCAATTTTTAGACCAATAATAAAATAATCAATGCCATTCCACTTTGATAAAATATTTCATTTCTAAATTTTCATCATAATTATAAGTTAAATAGCAAGAAATTTATGTGCCATCTTCAAACTCCATCACACAAAAACTTTGACAAATTTTGTTCATAATCAAACCAGAATTCTACAGGATTACCTGCAACATCTAGCTTGAACAGGTACTTATGGCATAAAGACTAACCAGTCAACCTCATCCATGTAGTCACAAAATAAATCAAAATGTGCATCTCTGAACCACTATGACCTCCTAAAAATCTACTGGCCAGTAGTCTCTTCCTCTGCGACATGTTAAATAGTATATTTCACATTCATGACTGCATACTTCATAACCTGTACTGATGTGTATATGCTGGTTGTATCAAAGGATACAGCTTTTACTGTAATTTTAATGAAGACTCTCATTATAATTTTAATAAGATATCAAGCATGCATCAAGGAATATCATTATTACCAATAATCCTCTATAGGTTGATAAAACATATTTTTAGCGGCAAAATCAAAATGCTGCTAGTTAAATTACGTATCAAAGGCAACTTAAGTCCTTTGGGGGATTTATTGTCCTATATGTCCCCCCTTCCCATCCTAGCAATGTCAAAACCCAAGATACCTGTGTTAATTTCAACACAGTGGAGACCACAGAGAAAAGACTGTGTTAACTTTAACACAGTGGCGACCACAGAGAAAAGACTACCCTCATGACGTAACCCCAGACTAAAACCTTCATTTTCAGTCAATGGGGGCGAAATGTAGAAGACTGTTACACAACTCTCTTTTACTCATCTTCCATTGATACAGGTATATACTCCAATGTGTCTGTGGTACTTCCTCCCATGACATCTATCCGACCCACTCCTCCCACCCCTGATCTTTAGCTATATATTCTATATACATGCCCCATTTGCTATTGTGTGGGTTGCCTAACATTACGTGGCTTGGTAAATTTGTATCCGGTCTCATCCCTGCGTAACCAGTAAATCATTTCTGTATCTTTGCTTCAACTGGTCTGTCTGTGCATGGTTAGTTTCTTAATGTCAAATGTTAAGTTAAGATGCCTGTTACCTTATCATAGGGGTAGAATTAACTTCTATGCAATAGTTGCCCTCTGAGTAAGACAAATGCAATTTCCACTTGTAGAATGTGAAAGCACTTGTAAAGTATAAGCCTACCACTTGCTCTTTAGTTTGCACTAAATAACATAAATGGTTGAACTTTTACAGATTCTATTCTTTTTAAATGATGAGTACAAAAACTTGCTCTCTCTCTCTCTCTCTCTCTCTTTTGATAATTCAGTCTTTCAAAAATAAGTACTTCCATTAAAAGTAAACTTCAAGTCACTCAATCATCACTTTAACAATTTCATACTCTTTTACCTGTCTACATTCACGATTTATGTTCAGCGATTTCCTGTAGTACTAAAGCAGCCATTTTGGCATTTCACTCCATACATCCTGTGTGCGCCTGATCTATCAACTTCTCCAATCTATGCTTTAAAAAAACAACTCACCTTTCTTCAGCCAACTCTTACATAAACTGTCAGGTATCAGTGCTAATACGATCTCCCAGGGACTCCAATAATTTATTTTTAAAAAAAGATGGCGCTGATCCTTAGTTAAAAATTCCTGAATGAAAAATCCTTGTCACCATTTGATGCTGAACAGAACATCCATCAACCAGACACCTCAAATTCATCGACTCTATAAACAGATCCCTTAATATGGAAAAGGAAAATCTTGGATGTGCATTCCTGAAATTCTATCTCTTTGGCAACTGACTTCCATCTGCCACCCTTGCCCGACTTCCACAACCAGTGTATAAACATCAGGTAAAACCACATGGTGGGAGGGGCCTGAACAGTCAAATATGTTCAAGCCACACCTCTGCCCTAAATGACACCTGAGAACTAACAGAGGAAGATGAGCATCAGATGATAAGGACCACCTCCATAACATGACTGACAGAAAGAAGAGGATGATGATGATGATGATGATGATTAAGGCTGGGAAAAAAATAATCGACTCTCAACCCCATGTTGTGAAACGTGGAAAAGGTGTAGAGAACCAAAAAGAGATTACCCCCCCCCCCCTTATACACAACTGACAGGTTAAAGATGGAGAAGATGCTGAGACACACTGGCTTACAGCCTTACTTTAAGCAAAAACACCTGGATTAACTTAAGGCCAGGTAGAGGAAATGAACTGCCAGTGCAAATTAACTGGAAAACCAGGCCACTATTGGTCATTCAGTAAAACCTTTGCCTAGAGAAGAGCAAGCAATCATATCAAGAATCCCATACAGCCAGGTATATTGCAGCAATTGGGAAGAGGTATGGTACACCCAACAGGGATGGTATTTCCAACTCCTCAAAATGGTTTTTATGGCTGTTTGTTCTTCTATATAGATCTGCTAATTAAGTTATCTGCTAATTAAGTTCGCAAAACATGCTTAAACATCTTTCACTCTTTTGAGCTTCTACACATATCCACAAGTTCAACGTGCCATTTTTTAAATAACAAAACACATCTCCCAAGCTTCAGTTATGTTTGACTCTTATATCAATTGATAAAATGGTCAAAACAAAATTAATATTAATTTTCATTACGATCAACCAAAGAATGTACTATTTCTAGAACTAGATCAAAAATTCAAGCCCCTGGCAAAATCACACCAAATTATTACTTTCAGAGACTGCATACATGTGTGCAATGTGGTCCATTCAGTGCAGGTCAGAATATTTGACCACAGGTCACAGGCAAAAAGTATAAATCACGGCTACACCTGGCATGAGATCCCAATACCATACCATACCAACAGGTACAGTGTCCATATGTTAATGCATTAGTGTTCAATATATGGAGATCATGCCAAAATAAATAACCGCATTTTGAGGGGTTTGAGTATTAATCTAATTGTCTGCTCCTGAAATTAGATTACTAAATAATTGGTAACTTAAGGTAAAACTTAAAAGAATGAAGAACAGAAGTATGTAAGAGCCTTGGTATCATGCACAAACAGTGTAATACCATAAAATTAACATAATTTTTTATCTAAAATAATTAAAATCAGACATGAAATGGAGAAATACGCTTTCTCGCTTTCTGGTCTAATCTACTTAATATTTTTGGCAGTGTGAGTGATGAGCAACAGTTATTCATGGCATTTCAATGTGTACAGGTATTTTAACTAAGCTGCTCCCTTACTCTTTCACACACTGAATCACATCATTATTCCAATCAAGTCACGTTCCCCACAGGCTCTTGGTAGATCTGGAACTAATCAGACAAGCAGATGGATTATCCCTTTCCTCACCTGAATCATGAATGTTTGTCATGACAGAACTATATGTTATCTTCCATAGGTGAGCTCTACTTCTCTGGCTCACTCTATAGTATTCCTTTCCCAATCTCAATCCCAAATGTATGCCATGATGGAATCATATTTTACCTTCTGTAGGTGAAATTTTCCATTTTTGTATTTCTTACACATTTATTAACAAATATAAAACTGCAAACAGAAAAACCTGCATATTTTAGATGCAAGCACACAAGTCAATTAATGGAGATGTAGATGGGCAGGTAGAGGGAGAGACAGACGGACGGACAGAAGGGCACTTCTAAAACATATACATCCGACTGGATGATTCTTTTATCAGTTCTAACATGTGTCGCACTGATGTTTGTTCTGATAATTGAAACGGTAACACGATAACTGTTATCAAATTATCTCACTGGTACTATCACCATCTTGTTCCTTATAAGAACTGTGTTCTACAACCAAAAACATTAATACTGCACCCAAGTGATCTTGATCTGGTCATTAAAAATTCAACACAAACACATCTGATGGAATTGTTTTATCTTTTCTAGGAATCAAGAACCAGCTTTTTCTAACTGGCTGATAGCATCACTCTTCTTCGTGTTTCTAAGGACAAACACATTATTTCACAAATGAAGGGTGTTTAGTGGCATTATTTTCATCAACAAGTTATATTTAGCTTTATGATTCTCTTTTTCCAAAGAAGCACTCAATTTTTTTAATTTTCTTAATCTTGTACATCAATCAAGACCACATCATGCTGTCAGTGGAAAAGATGAGAGTTTCAGCTGTGGTTATTTCTTAATGGGAAGGAAGAGGGACTAACATGAACAAGTCTAGTAAAATGATGGTTACTGAAAGAATACAGCTTTATAATTTTGACATCTTCTCAAAACTCAATGCCAGAGCATTACAAAAGCCCACTTTTGAACACAAAGAAATGGCCACAGAAGTTACTTGAACAATCAATCAAATTTGACTTTACAAGTACTTTATGCGGGTTCTGTATGATACTTTGCTAAATGGATAACATCAACCTCTTGGTGACGTAAAATCAGACTGTGAACAAACTAATTGGTAAAAGTCGACTGCTTGACCCTGGGCTTTGAACTATGCATAATTCAAGTGCAATCAACATGCATACAGGAGATTCAAGTGAATGGAAGCCATGATGCCAGCAGATCATGCCTGCAGTTTTTTACCCCCTTAGCAACCACACAATAACTGAACATCACATTGGTATTCTTACGAGCAACTAGAAAGAGTTTGTGTCCTCCCATATATGTAAATATCAAAGTCTCAAAGGGTTCAAAAGGGAAGCCTGGCGCCACCATTTTCTACAGAGACAGAATGTAAAACAGATACATGTATTACCTGAGGTTGATAGAGAATATTTTGTGGTGTCAACTTTTTTTTTCTTTTTTTTTCATAGGCTTTTTGTATGGTTAAATATGAAATGTAAGCATCATATACAGGATGCAAAAGGAAAACAGAGCATCACACAGAAAATACCCACATTCAAACTAACCCAGGAGAACCCTGATGCTCCAAAGTTAGAGGAAAAATGCCATGGTTTTATAAACCATATACAGTCTTTACACCTAATACCAGCAGCTATATAATTTGCCTTGTGATTATACCATTACCAAGATGATAAAAACTATGGTAGCTAAGCAAAATGAAGTCATCACAAAACAAAAATCTTTCAAATGAAAGGTTATAAAAGGTCTCTATCTGCCAACACAAGAAACAACCCTAAACATTTTACAGAAGTCACTGCTAATGACAAAATGATGATAACTTTTTGACAGGGGCCCTAATGTTTGGATATGACAGAAACCTCAGATACAAAACTGGTAAATGGGATCTTTAATATACTTGTCAAGCTGGGACCTACAGTAGTGTATCTGACATTTGATAAACTACTTGGTGCTTGCTGATTTTGAGCAAATGCAAGCCTGACTTAAACAACGTAATCTGTAAGATATATAAGGGTCTTCTTTAACATATGGATGAGACTGCTATTTAGTGAAAAAGTCAGAAAATATTGCGTGGGGTTCGGGTGCTGCCTAGGCCAATGATATTTTTGGCTCCCAAAAAGTTTGATATCCACCAATAGTTGGAAAAATCTCATGCCTGTAAACAACATCAATCTATTCAGTTTTAGTTTGAAAGTGCTGTTAAACAGCAAACAGAGAGTAAATTGCTTTCACTACCTTAGGTTTTAACTGTTAATCTATCATGACATGAAAGTTTACGTAATTTCAAACTTATGCTGCCTTCAAATTTTACTGACATTAAGGGAGACCCAGATGCTGGTTCCATGTGGATTTTATCCCATAAGTTTGTTTAAGTGAAGACGTAAAACATGTTATTCATTATGTTTTCAAGTAAAAACAATATGGTTATTGCTCACATAGGGTTTCAGCTACTGCCTTTGGATCTTCTGTGGCCCTTGAGGAGTTTTGGGTAAAGCAAAACTATGGTAAAAATTTGGTTCAACAATCAATGAAAACTTTAAAACACTGAATGATGAAAAACTTTCACTATCAAAAATTTTACAAGAATTCAAAGTTTGAATGCGAGATAGATGATTCTATTTCCATGGGACAAAAAGGTGCAATGTTGCAAATGTTATAAAAAGCAACAAGTTATAAAATAAAGACAATGTGAATCTGCCAAACTGAATGCACATCATAAAAAATACAACAGTGCCACTAAGGCAACAAAACAGGCATAGAGCTACGACAGAAAAAAAATCAGGATGAAAATGAAGTTATTCCTCCTGAAAGCAGCTGCAAGACCTAAGCAGGATAATCCAATGAGTTCCCGTCCCCAAGGGAGCTATTAGTTTGCATACACAACAAACTCGCTGCAGATAACTGTGCCTGATTAGTTTTAGAAGAGGCTTGAAAAACCAGTAATGCAGTCACACTGCAGCTGAACTGTGTGCGTAGGGATTAATCCAAATGAATAAAATAGTCCCACAACCTAATGTGCCTTATCTAGAGTCAACTCATCAGTGCGGATATTCAATCAAAAAGACCCTGTTATCCAAATAATAGCTGACGTTCCAGCACTTATACCAGCAGAGAGAGTTGGTAGACCAAGGTGGCATTGATTTTGTGCTCTTCTTCAACATCTCAGAACAACTTTTTCCATGCAAATTCAGCGTGTTAATACATGCAGCAATGTCTGCGATGTGTGTGTACAAGTGTTTACAATTTCAGTTTTACCCCAATGTGTGCACGCATGACCCTATTCTTAATTAGATAACCTGGGATCCTAAATTTTTCTCTATATATGTACAGCTTACCTGTGGTATTTTAAACATGGAACATTTTTTACATATTGTATACTAGATCACCTAAATTACTAGCAAGATTCTTTCAACATGTACATGTACCTGGTGAAAGCCTATGTGAAAAAAGTTGTGAGCAGCTTAACTAGATGGATACTACCTAAAAATAGCCTTAGCCTCCATATTTCCCTCTCACTTCTGCCTCACCTGGCTACAGATGACTGATGCCACAGTGTATATGACCCAAAAAATCTTAATTTGAGGAAAGGAAACTCAAAATCATAACTACAACCACATACACCTGAAAGAGTCTACAAACAAATGTTATGTTATAATCTCAAAAAGAGGGAGAAAGAAATCCTGAACAAGATGGAGAAGAATATTTACCTTCTTCTGCGTATCAACAGTCCCTGGAGTTACGTCTGCCACTGATGAATTCTACCTTGGAACACAAATCACTCAGCAGACGTTCTTTTACCCTGGCTTTCAGCCAATCAACTCACAGGATAAACATGTCTTAATTCTGACAGAACTTGCTCCTGAATATTGCAAACTTGCTTCCTCAATGACACATCACCGTCAAGTTTGGAAACAATTTTTATGAAATGTTCAAAAACTGCCAACAAATCATACCAGTAATGAAGATGGGATTGGATTCCACTGGTGACTGGGGTGTTACTGTGAGTGCAGGGGCCTGGCCAATGGGATTCTCCATTACTAATTCAAGCCCCTGTTTCACCTTTGAATCTCGCTTTCTGCCACTGTTAGTAGTTACTGGTAACTACCTCATGATCTGAACATAACGTGGCAGCTTGCATGTTTTACATCAATAAGGGACGTACATGTAGGAAGCACTTGTAAGGGGGGGGGGCAATCTAAAACAATTTGTGCTCACTTAGCAAGGACAAAAAGTTTGAATTTTATCACCAAGTGCTTTAAAATATTTCTGTGTGGAAGCAGACTTCAGAGTTTCTGGACAATTAACTGCCTTGTTAAATTGAGCTTCTTCCACAATTCACTTACTGTCAAAATCTATCCCTTTACTGAGCTAAATTCCTATAATCTAAACTATTAGTGAAAAAACCTTCAAGTTCATCTCCAATTACACTTCAATTAAATATATCCAGTAGTCTGACCAACCATGCACTTCTAAGATTTAAACTCTTGAATGTCTTTTGTTAACATCATATACACATAGTAACTATAAATATCATAACATCATAAGATACATACCGTACAAGCAATGACACTAAAATGATGAACCCCACCCCACCCCTACCCTAACCCTTGTCTCTGTGAACCAAAACAGGTTTGAAAGTCATGTCAACATGCAGGTTTCATACAAAATTGAATTCAGATCAACAGAATACCTATCACAGATAGTTCCACTACCTTACTCACTTAGGTATAACTTAAAACTCCATATCATTATCTGTACCGTCCACCTCAGTACACACCACACAATGTGAAGGCACTCTATGGACCCCTGCACTTCATCACAAACACAATTGGATGCATACAGGTTCCTTGGAGTGGCACTTATCAGCTGTATTTAAGCCCAAATGTACATGTGGAGTCAGGAAATCAATCAGTCAAGTCAGCTAAACTACTCTTCTTAATCAGCTTTCACAGTCTTATAAACTACACGACTATTGACTTCCAAACCAAACAGTTTGTCTCGAGATGACCTATCATAATTTTGGCTGATTGGAGTGAAAATTTGCTTGTGTTTCTCTCCATTTTGCAAACCACATTATATCATCTTTAAAGCTACTACTGCATCCTCAGAATAAAGCTCAGTCAGCCAATCAACTTTATTTTGTAACTTTTATAAGTAACACAATTCACTTAAAACTCTCAATGACAGTTATAGTGTTTTGGTACACTTTATAATGATGTAATGAAGTCTGTAATGAGATGAGACCATGGAGCATATCGTTCATGAAAGCCGTCAATACCTGACACAATTGCTGTACGTCCTAGACATCTCCCTGCAGTAGCTGGACATCATAATCAGCTCCTTGAACCTCTGTCACATTTATTACCACATAAACTTACATAACCAGAACAGCATAATCATCACCTTGAAAATTTCACCCTTGTACATGAGCTAGGAATAGGCCTTCACGCTGGCTTATTCTCAAACACAGCCTGCGCTTGCATGATTTTGTGCACGGAAGCCTTTTACTCAATCTACACCTTCTCTTTGCATATGATAAGTAAGGATTAACAGTATCTTTCATGAAGCAATCCTATCAAGAACTCAGATAAACATTTTTGCTACTTGTAAGTGTGTTGTTATAGTATTCCTAAATTGATTGACAACTGGAAATTTGGACAGATTTAGATGTTTTAGCTTTCATTTATCAATAACTGAGTAACTTTATAACTGCTGACAGATTGACTTAATTGGCTACATGGCCAGAAGATTGTCTAATTGATTGCCTGATTAACTTAACAACTAACCTACTAGCTGACTAATTGACCAACTGATCATCTATTGAAGTGTCTTTCTGACTGATAGTTCAATAATAACAATAAGACATGTTTCATCATCATAGTTCCAGTAATTATCCAAGGAATTTCTATGTCAACATGACATTAGATTCCAATTACCCCCTTCCTCCTCCACTTCACAAAAAATTGCTACGGTAATTTGTCTTTCATTTGCCTTTGTCAGAGTAGTCAAGTAGTCTCTACATATTCTCATAAATAAGCTCTAATCAAATCTTTTGAAGTGATCGGATACAAGTTCACTTTATTACTTGATGAAACAGACATAACCTCTGTCGCCAAACTTCCAGCCAAGGTCGTAATTAAAATGTCTGAGTGTATTTGGACTATGATAGGCAAGGCTCCTACATAAGAGTGCACTTCCCCATGGCCAATAAAACCATCAGTAGCTTCTCACATATCAATCTCATAAGAGATAACCTCTTGACACAAATGAATGACCTGTACCCCAGCCCTATATCAACAGTCCTCCAATAATTCCAGTAGCTCTACAATCTGCAAGGCTATTTGCTGTAGTGATGTAATCAAAGTGAATAATTTTCGATAACATGTATAATAATTGTTTGTGGATCAGTAAATTTTGCCACTGTACTATTTTTAATCCTCCTTAAAACAAAGGTGCATTTTTTCTGACGAAGTTATTTTCAGTGAGATAAATGAGTTGCAGTGATGAAAAAGAATCACAGACAGAAAAAGATGTAGAAAAAGCAAAAAACAGTGAAAATTTGGCCCATAAGTAAAAGAGAACACTACCACAAATGCTTGTGCATATAATATCTAATAGTCAAATTTAAACAATTTACACTAGTTCCCAGGCCAAATCATATATGACTAAACATGGAGTCTAAGTGCATCTCCCAGCATCATAATCTTAGGTGCTAAACCAATACAAAATCAAAACAGAAGTATCTGTATACAAATTTATACTTGCACTACATCAGGAATGTTTATATACTCTTATTATGATATAATAATTGTATATGTTTATTCAAACTAAACAGCTACTGGCCTGCCCTATAGTGACATTTTAACATGTCCAGAATCTAGTCATTACATGTGAAAAGTCACCAATAGTGTAAATCACATATCACTGACAGACATAGGAAATATATAATCAGGGGACCCTGACTCAGCATTACAAAGAAGTATCGTTTCACATATTGAGAAAATGAAGCTTGCTGTCTATAAAAGATTGAACAAGCGAAAGCAATCTACTATCTTCTGCTGGCAGACTTAAAATGATTTTGAAATCTGCCCAGCATGTCAAAAAACTGTTTCAGAAATGTTCCTTCCGGTTCATTTTGTCATTTTGCAAATATGTTTGGGGTACCAGATCTTGTCTCATATTTAAATACTGAAAAAATCTCTTACTGCAAATGCATCAACACAACTGGCCTGAGTCTAGAGACCAAACTGTCAATCAATCTGTAAAGTTTCAAGACCATGAAACGAGAAACTCCCATGCAAAACTATGATTCAGTCTTAAATCTTACCTGACTTCTGGATGGAGGACGGATATTGACAAACTTCAGCATAGTCCCTATTACAAGAGCCAATAGATTAGATCACAGCTCCTCTTTGGGGCCCTGGGTTAACCTAAGGGCCCTTTCCCCAGGGACCTACAAGTTTGGCAGAAGTACCTCGATTAAGGAACAAGTCTTTACATTACAGCTCCAAGGTATCTTTCAGATAGGACCCAACACAGTCCAGCAGTATCACTTCAAGTCTTCTTACCAGGACAGAGAGAAGAGCACCTATACTACCTTAGGTAATACCTTAAGTAACTCACAGCACCTAAAGCAATTAACAATTTGTCTTTCTCACTAATCCTGTATACAGCCATTGATTCCATTAGTGTGTTAGTAATGGAATGGAATAAAGATGGAGCGAGAGACATGGGAAGATGAGCAGGTTGAGTATAGAGCAAACATACTTGGTACATATTTGCCACTTTGAACCATTCAAGCAACTGTAAGTTCTAGAACATTGGCTGTCTATCTAAACCTATGCGATTAAAATTTACAGTAAGAGAGTTAAAAGTGATGAGGTGAAACAGGGGTGTGTTCAATTCCTAAGAGAATCTGAAAATTGCCGAAAATTCCATGAAAGCTGATAGTGTATCCCATTTGGTGTAAAAGATGTCACCGACTGTACTAAATTCTATCTGTTACGGTATAACTAAAATGTTTCT
The DNA here is from genome assembly GCF_001039355.2 of Lingula anatina. The sequence goes on along the minus strand of NW_019775458.1, from coordinate 692,945 downwards.
CCATCACGCTCCTGTCTGTTGCAATTTTATACAAGTAACACTGTTTACATGGGAAAAGTCATCTAGAGTAGCAAATCAGCCACAGACAAAACCAATTATCATACCTGTGTTTACATTCTAGGTAAATTCAAGCCAGTTTTCTTAAAACAAACTGCAGGAAACTGTAATCCCAGAAGTAATGAGTATTCTAGGTAACATCCAGAGCCCATAGGCTTGATGAAACAGAATGAAAACAGCCAAGAGCTATCAGTGCAAAGAGCAATCAATTCCTTCAAGGGGAATTTAATTATAGAGAGGAATGGCTTCTTTTTGTCTCTACTTTAACATTTTGTCAGGTTCTTAGAAAGTTTTTCCTGAGGCAAATGTACCAATTCCTGAGGCTGGATGGGATGAACAGATAAATGATTTTCAACAACTACCAGGAAATGAGCTTTTATGTATGTTAAATTCTCCATGAAATCTTAGAGTGTTTGACTGTTTAGACTTTAACTGACTACATTTCCTTATGAAAAAAAAAAATCATCAACCTTTGAAGTCAGAAGCTCACAAAAAAAGCTTACTTTAAAGAAACTTGTCCTCTACAATATTTTTCTTTGCCACTGAGGATGATACACTTCTTCAATCCGGGAAAGGGCATATGCTGCCCCTCTATTAACCTGCCAAAGAGATAGCAGGCAAATATATGAAGTTAAAAGCCAGTGGACTTCAGTTCATTAATATCATAAGCACTATAGGTTAACCTTGGTAAGAGAAATTCATCTATCAGGCTCCAAGAATTATAGGCTCCTGGAAAAGCATCTCACATTAGTACAATGTAGGCACACCCAATCTCATGTTTTGACTACTCTCTGAAATTTACAGAATGTTTTGAGATCTTTGTACCCAGTTTAATATCCATCATCCTGTAAGGCTAAAATCCTGGTGTCTTCAAACATGCTACAGATTGACTCAAAATTGTGAAACTGACAAAAAACACCTATTCCTTTCATCATGGCCAAGTTTAGAGAGCTATAAGAACTACTGGGGAAAACCATTACATGCTAGGTTAGGTCCAGAAAGGTGAATACATTAGTGAATCATTAAGCTTCAGATCATCCCATAAGTTTCTTCATCACAGGTGCTGCTGACCTACGGCCACAAATGTCCACCCACTCTGCCAGTGTGGGCACAGGCTTGCTTCAGTGTTCACGAAGGGAGAGAGTAATTACCAATATTTGCCATATTTTTAATCACAGTTTTGACCTTAATTCCCCATTGCTCAGCTGGAGAAGTATCGGTGTCAATCATATACAGGTTAATTACAAAGCTTGTTCCATCTTTATTTTGGATACGTGGTAATGTATAAAACAGAGAAAAAAATAACAAGATCTTCATTAAATCTAATTATAACTTGCTTACAAGAGAGCAAAACTGACAATAAAACTTGCATGATTACTTTCCCATCATAGATAATAATAAAACAATATATTTTGTAATTAATAACATGGAAACTGTGCATTGTTGGTTGATCAGGTAAATGTCTGCAAACCAAGCAAAGGATTAATTTGAACCCATCATGCCTAAGTCTACTCATTAATAATTTTTTTTAAAACCTTCATATTTGTTAAAACATTTAGTTGGCATTAATTAAAAGGGTACAATATTGAGATTGGTGCATGATAATCAGTTTGATGTTTAAAAAAAGGAAAGGACAGTTGCCATTAACCCTGAAACTGCAGGAGAGAGTACAATGTAAGTACAGGTGTATTATTAACAGTGAGACATCAAAGGGTTGCCGTGTTTAAGCCTAATCCCAACACACCGGGGTCAGGAGAGATAAGAAAGATGCAAGCCATTTCTAGGGCACTCAGAACTGAAAATATTACAGTGGCGCTGACTGGAGGGTGAAATCGGAGAGCTGCTCAAAGTATAGAAAATACCATAGACTGTTCAGGAGCAGAGTTATTATCATGAGTGGGTTTGTGACAGTCACTGCCTGGTTAAACGTGCGCCATGTGGCACTGCAGGTGCATGGAAACCTTGAGGATAGGGATCCTTTAAAATGAGTTGTTTATATTTCAAGTTAATGACTGCATAGAGTTTCTTTAAAAAAATAACAGCAGCACAGCATTTGAGTATTTGCCACTTTTAGTCTACCTATATACCATTACAACCCTGCAAAATGAAAACTGAAAAGATTTATTACACACTTCTATAAAAACAAAATGTTGTTTTCTTATCATTAACAACACAGAATGCTTTTATATTGTGAAGTAATAGGACGCCATCAGTTTAAGAAGCATTGGCTGCAGCAAACTAATTACAGGTCATTTTACTTTGAAATTTAAAGGTACTAGAGATGAATTCAGATGGTCTTCTTCAGATGTTCAGAATTTTCCTTATGCAAAATGTTTTTTTTTTTTTTTTTTTTTGGACTGGCTTGGAATAACTGTAAATTAGAAAAGAAGATAATCACACTAGACTCTTGTCTAGTGGACTGACATCAGCGTATACCATGCAGACTATTACTAAAAGTGCCATGACCTGTCTGTGACACATAACAATACCAATAAGCTGCTGTGTGCGTAATCACCAGACAAAGGACACAGTCTATCATACATAGTTTTGATAAATAGACTAACTCCAGGAAGTGAAAACTGATTGCAATTGTAATACTGGATCACACTGGAAATCCAAAGTTATCCTTATCTCTCATCTCTGGGATGATAATAATATAGGTGTGTACAATCAAGTGGTTTTAGTTCAGCATTATTTCATCAACCCTGGACATGGTTACAAGCAAACTAAGAGAAATGAAAACATACAATGTGCACCGTTTTAACATTCACCTTTTGAAAACTGCTCGTTGTATACTATTTAAAAATATGTCTACAGTTTGACTTCTAAAATAGTATCTAGGTTCACATACTGGTAGCTTATTTGTTGCAATATTTGGGAGTATACTTCATATCAAATGAAACACACACACACACACACACACACACACACACGCACACACACTATTTTTCCTTACATTCATCAACCCCAATTTTGCCTTCTCCTTCCCTCTCTCTCTCCCTCCCTCATTCTTCCCCTCTCTGCCATAAACCCCAAACCTTCACCAAAGGAGCCAAACCACTTAAGCAGAACTCTAATATATATATATATTTATATATATATAACACTTACCTGGGATTCACACTGGAAGTGGCACACATATTTACAAACTGGAAAAAAATAACAGAATTTTAAAAATATCTAATGTATAATTTCATCTTCATGCACACATTCCATGCAATTTTAGTGTAACATAAGAATACCTGTCCTACATAATGAAGAAACTATGTAATCCCTGCCTGTATGGTCACACTTCAGCTAACCAAAGCATGGCCAATGTCCATACTGTGGTCATTTATTAACCCATCTGGACATGGCATGTTGCAGCCAATTTGACAGGCGACATTCAAATTATCCAATTACTGACCTGTTGATGAGGACTTTAATGTCCCAACAAATAGGTACCATACATGGTTTAACTCAAGGCAGAGGTGTTTATCTTGAAATTTGACATATTCCATTTAGCATTAATTAAGTGGGACTCTCTTCTTCCCAGTCATTAACAATGTAGACATGGTCATTAGTAGCTTAGTTGGTTTACCCACCCAGTTAGTCTTTGGAAGTAGAAGATATCTATGACTTAGGGGAATTAATGGGTTAATGTAGATTCTATTCTGAATAAGACATTTGCATGTAAATGTATGTTTTACAGTGGTATTTCAAAGTAGCAGAACTACTGGGTGGTCAAATAGTTCTGGGCATTGTAGATCACCACAAATATTTGAAAGTGATACATTGAATTGTGAAACATTATCTACTGTAGAACTGTGCACAAAATCCAAAATATGTATATGTATGATGAATACTTTTTCAATTTTTCCCTTTAACATTTCAGATATTACCTTTACATACACTTCCTTGAGTCCAAATAAAATGGCGGCAAACTTCACAAGTTTTGGGTTTCTTCAACTGTTTAGACTTGAAACTGTGACGCCGGGCAAGCTGAAGGTCGTAGTCAGGCGGCTGAAGAAGAAAAAGAATGAAAACTTTGATGACATAAGTAAAGAATATATAAGCTTACTTAAGTAGCCTTTTATTGTTAAATTTCGAAATTCTTTTTTAAAAATTAAAACATAAAACATTTATAATAAAAATAATCATAATAACAAAAGACTCAATAAATACATTTTTAAACATGAAATACACAAAACTAGATACACTGGTTTATTCTCAACATATTATTTCCCATCTTTTCTTTTCTTCAACTTCTGCATCAAATCCAGAATGACTTTTTACCATGGCATATTGACTACATCAAATATCTACTTCAGTCACCATATCATAACAATATAACATAAACAGGTATGTTTGCCAGGGCAGGTCCATACTGTTTTCATTGCTCACAGTTTGGTAACAGTACAATAACACCTTGCAGTCAGTCAACACAACTTCTTTGCCATCCGCATATTGTTCTTTGTGTTTTACAATATGAAAATCTCCCAGTTAATCTTCAAAGATGAAAATTTGTTTTGAAGTCATTTAATATGCCTGACATTGTTTCAACTGTTCCCTATAAGAGGGAATGTGTAACAAATGAGACATACTGTGGTATACTTTGTTCTACAGCGATATATCAACCTCATTTTGATGTAAATGAAATATATCCAACACTGCACGGCGTTATGTTCATAGATGCAAAGAGGAAGTTTGTCACTATAAGGCTGATTACACCTGAAGTCAGTGAGCTGACTGATTGATTGTTTGAATGTTTTCTTTGATAATCACTTTTATTACAGCACTGAGTTACATGTGTGCATTGATATTTTACTAAAAATGGCTAATAGTAGCTTCCTCTTACAGTGATATAAATCTTAATTCATAAAGTGTTTATGCAACTGTGCACTGGGTGAGCGGAAATATTATTTGTTCGTTTACCATTACTTGCAAAGTGCTGCTTAGAAGCGTCACAAGGGGACTTCAGTTTTTGCATTCACAATCATACAATTATTTAAGTGAAAAGATAAATTTCTTCCATGTGTGATGAATGTATCCATGTGAATGAATGAATTGTACTAATGCTTTAAATTCAATTTTAATTGTTAAAACACCTTGAAAAAGATAATTCCCTGCTTGTCATACCAGTAATCAGAATTGTTAAAAATTCACAGTAACATCTTGCTAAATGCTATCAGAATTCAATCATAATTGTTATTTCTGCCTTTCTCCATGATAAAGTTCCCCTCACACTGCCTTTAATTTTTACTAATATTGTTAAGTGTTCTTCTTGAATGTGTTTTTATAAAAATACTCGGATCTATTACTCACAATGTCAATGTTTATTAGGAAAACAGCCATGCTGCATCCTAATTATAAGAAGGACTTCTGCTAGTCCTTGTAAGCTGAATATATACTACACATCATTTTTACGTAACATTTATAAATACATGAAAACCATTCAAAATTTGATAAAATGTTACATAATAGTTTGCTTCTACCTTTGTCACAATCTATCCATATACAATATACCCTAACCTGACTTTAAAAATGTAACATATAACGATGCTGCTATTGTACTTTAACTGTTATCTCCAAATTAATCTGTATAATCACCCACGCCCCCACCTGTCCATACAAACCTCACCTATCGTGTTGACCCAAAAGGAATTGGTAAAATGATTAACGCATTAATCTCTTTTGAACAAATCTGGATTAATGCATCTGCACAATGCTGCTAGGAGGCAGGAATGACTCCTTCCACAGGACTACTACGGCTGCATTCAGATTGGGTCTCTTACAAAAAGTGTTTTAAGTCTAACTTCGGAAAGAAAGTGCTACTTGCACCTCCCCCCTCCCAATCTTTGCCTTTGTCAATGTTATTTGATCTACTGTTCACTAAATTGGTCACTTAACAGGTGTATGACATATTTTAGATTGCAATAAGCCTTCTACTCCCTGAATTCAAGTTTTAATTTCTGAACTCTGCAACAATGACCAATCATAATTAAAGCAAGGGTACATTAAGATGTGGATTGGGGGGGGGGGGGGGGTTACATAACAGTCTGTACAAAAAAAAAACCATAAAAAACCCTACATGTAAAAACACTTAACTAATAATAATATCACAGAAGACTTAAAATTAGTTCTAGTGCATCACCACACTGTGCCAAATACCTTGGCAAGGACACAGCATACAGACTTACTGGTCACAACACCCTGGCAAAGTCATCTCTCTTCACCAATTCATCACACTTAATAAATCCACCATGACATGTTGTATTTGATTGATTACCAGGCAATACTAACTTGGGATGTTGGCTAGACACTGATAAATATGCAACCCTTGAATAACATAATAGTGCATGGTATATGATGTATGATCACAAAAAGAAAAGGAGTGATGGAAAAGATAGAGGGAGGAGTGGATGAAGTGTGTGTGTGTGTGTGTGTGTGTGCGCGCGCGCGCGCGCGCGCGCGTGTGTGAGAGAGAGAGAGAGAGAGAGAGAGAGAGAGAGAGAGAGAGAGCCATGACAGTAATACAATAATACTGCTACCTCTTTCATACACATTAAAAAGATTTCAGGTTAAGTTGTCTTGGACAAATCTCTTGTCAGTTTTTATCAGGTTTTCTTGCCACAAAAGAGATAAGAACATTTACTTTCATATCATCTGTGCAACACTGTCAATACTGTTACAGGGCAGTCACTGTTTTTGTCATGTAACATACATCATTCAGTGTATCTTGTCAAGGACACATTTATCTTCACTGACCCCCAGATGTCACCAAATACATGTTTAGAAAAAAAAATTGACATAAACCTCACAGGAACACACTTGAATGCATACATCACTGTCAACATACGGTGACAACAATGTGGCCAAGTCTGCCTCTTTCTGAATAGTTGTTGTCACTTAACAAATCTACAACATACCTTCACTCATTCCTCACAGAGGTCACTACAGGGACTGAACTCAGACCAGACTCGACTTAAACCACAAAACCTTATTGCTTAACAAATAACCAAAAAAATTGCAAGACACATCGTTGGTCCCTACGCAGTCTGACCAACTGATGATGTCATGCAGTTCTACCATATCTGGTTCAAGTTAATCTGGTTCCCAAAATCAACAGAAATGTCTGCAACCAAACACCTGTGCCTAGTAGCTGTCACCAAATGGTTGTCACCACTTCTAAGTGGTGCAACATTTTGTGTATGATAGATGATTTCATTAATATACCAAAATTGCATTTTCAGTGGTGGATATCAGTACTGCTGTCGTTACCTGATAAATTGATTCATGGCACTTTGAAGTACCACTGTCATCAAATATCTTCTGCTACATGTACCTCTAATCAATTACTGCAAACCTTTGGAAGTAGTACTCCATGACAAACTGCTTCTGAATAAACCATAAAAACATATTCCTAATTCATAAGAATTGTACTACAGTTCTAGTCTCTTATTACGTACCTACAGCTGTTATGAAATAATTACCCAAAATAACATTTGCAATAAGAGTTGTAATACCTACACAACATATACACGATATGACAACATACATGTGCACCTACATCACAACAAACGAGACATCATTCTCCTAATTTTCATCTCTCTTATTGTAAGACTCCATTACCGACCTGTAGGCCTTCAAGCAGTCACCCCACCTACACAGTAAGCCCACTAAGCCACGGAGGTATGATAAAACCATGACCAGGGTAAACAACACGGTTTAAATAGCCTAGTGTAGTCCTGTGTGTTTGGGGAAAACAAATCCTTCATATACTGAGAGCTGTTCGGTCAACACACAGGCCAATATGGGTCAGTGGAGGAAGGGCTGCAGAGCCGGTTGCGGTGTCATTTCTATACATATATATATGCATATATTTATATATATTCATATGTAGGCATATGTCTATATGAATATGTATATATAATAATGCAATAGTGCTTTACGTCCAGTGTAATGAGTAAACGATGTCCAGGAAGTGCATGACGTGTGGGCCCCTTTAATTAGCAAGCCAAAAGATGTCATTCTAGACTAATATCTAACTCAAATAAAGCTAACAGTTATTACCTTTCACAGTGATGACTATGGTGAAAGCCTACCAGTGAAATGAAAATATAATGACATATCAAGAATATCCAGCCCTGTGGCACTTTTTCTTCCACATCACCAACTTAAATTATATACCTTAAGTCAAATCTGTACCACTAATATGACACTGGTGACACACCTGCCTCAGACACCTGCTTGAAATAGTACACGGCGGCTCATTACACAGCGATTTGAAAATATTTTACTTTTTTTTTTTTCAAATTGTAATTCAGTCCACACACCTCAGTGGTGAGGTACATCAAGCTCTCTATTGTGAAACCTTACCCACCAAATTATATGCATTCACTTCAGTTCAACTTATCTATAAGTGTGAAATAAATCTGTTTAAAAAAAAGAACCACATTTTCTTTTTTTTTTTTTTTTTGTGCAGTTAAATACTTCTAACAGGAGTCACCCGTTGCTGCTCATGCAGTTAAATTTTATATATATATAATTTGCATCACATAAAATACCAGCATCATATGAAGTATTTTACATATCATATGCTATTAAAGCCATATTATATCACTGTTTAACTTGCAAAGAAAGAGGGTCAACGTGTCACAAAGGCATGCCTTTCTCGCCACCCTTTATAGAGATAAATCTTCCTTCTATTGCACATTTGACGTACCTTGACTATATGTCATACCAATTGCATTCCTGTTAAAATTTCAAGGTGGACAATACCAGAACTTTAGAGGGCTGTTTCTTAATTAGATTTTGAGTATCATTTCACAAACAACTCAGACTTGTTACAATTATCATTCGACTTTGTCTGGAAAATAGACACAGGCACTGTGTATCACAAGATGATATGCCTCATACAATTAACTACCCCTACCCCACCCCTAGCCCCCCCACCCCACCCCTGCACCTACATCACCATCACCACAACATACACTAACACCATTCCTCAACATCACAGCACCATAAGTCCATACACTTACTGCCAATCTATTTCCTACATCAGTGAGTGTCTCCTATATAACCGAGCCTCCTATTACACTCACAGTGCGTCTGCTGAGCCCTAATATTCACTAACATGCAGGTAGGTCTATACAGAAGGGGTCGTAACTATCTGGCTGTCAACGCACCTGCCCTGTCACCAGCATACTAAACAGTTTGCCCTGAAACTATCAACATGCAGGAAGCGGTGCTATATGTACTCTGTGCATTGCGTGGCATTATTGGTTATGATTTCCAGGATATTGAACTGTAGCTTGGATTTAAACATCTGAAAATTGTGATATTGTGCCATGAATTATTGGGTGAACTACTGTCAAGATATTGAAAAAAAATTTATGTCAGGTAAACTATTTCAAAATGATCTCTAAAATAGTACCTGCAACCTCATCAATTTTCATGTCTTATAAGTATCTTGTGTTAATGTTAGGAGAAAAACCCATTCTGAGCTCTTTAACATGTTTTTATCTCTGTAATGGCAGAAATTAAGTTACATGCACCAAAACAACAAATTTTATATAGCTTGGTTGACTATGGCCATCAAAAATAGTATTACAGACAGTGTGCCAAGTTCTATCATCATACGTGCACGTCCAACAGCGACACATATTAAATATAATGGGCTATCACTTAAATGTCACTCATCCACATTTGACCTTCATCATTTGACAATAGTCATGTTACCCAAACTTAACTGGTCACATAAAAAGATCCAAAAACTGATCAGATCATCAGTATATTATGCCCATTTCCTAGCACAGAAGTAAATGATAATTTTTATTTGAAAGACAAAAAGAAAAGTCCTCTTTTAAACTAAACCCTCAGAGTTTCATTTTCTCTTTATCTAATATTTGTTTACAGGTGATTTTGATGATCAACAGGTCCCTAAGCAATCAGCTCAATATCTAAACCCCCCCCCCCCCACCCAGCAGGTAATGGCCAACCCTAAAACAATCACGATGAAAAAGAAACCTCAATTACCCAATGGCCCATTTCCATTTGTTGCATATAGGATAATTATATATTAGTGACAACTAAAGTGTCCTTGAGCATTCTCTGCCTGTCTTTACCCTACCTGTCCTCAATGCAGTGGTGACACTTTCCCTGTGCTGCCCCTATAAATCTCTCCTACACAACTAGCAACTTATTAATGGGTTTCCTAGCTGCTCCACCTCAGCAAAGCACCTGCATACAGATACAACCACAACAGATATTTTTTATAATTCCTTTTCTTTATCAATGTTTTTCTCTCTCTCTCTCCCTCTCTCTCTCTAAAATCACATCATAAAATCCTTGTCATTTTTAGTTTCAAAAATCTAATTTTTTCTTTAAATTTTTACTGTAACATAAACATTAAGTATATGTACCACATTCAATGCTAGTTAAAAAACCTGACCAGCCAACTTGGTTTCAAATATTCCTGAAATCCTGGCATTTGCCCTTTGACCTCTCAGAGTGTTTGTAGTATTTCTCACACCTTGTCACACATGTTCCTAGAAATGTACTGCTTAGAATTCATGGCATGTGGCAATTATATTATTATTAGTTATCCTAGGCATACTTCAATTCACTACAAGTTTTAATCCATCCTGAAACTTCTGTTGTACATATAAATTTATGCGAGTTGCAGTTAATCCCTCAAAATAGGCGTAAAAGTCAAGGAACTTTTTTACCTCAATAAAACATTTCTCCTATGACAATCCTGCAATCAAGTAATACACCTCAGTAGCATTTTGTAACAGTTGTCTGCAATGGCTGTTTATTAGCCAACGTTGTCAACCTCCTGAAAGTTTTTCTATCTGCAAATATTTCTACCCACCTTGCATACTCTGCATACTGTAGCAGTAGCGGAGGTGCAGCAATGAAGTTATTTACTCCACCCATTGTCCGACAATTTACACAACTTTGCGCGCCATTATGCATAGGACAAAGCCACTCTCTTTACCTCTATGGACTTTCCTTCAAACCAGTGAATACCAAACTTAAGAGTAAGTATGTTTGTCCATCACCACGGTTCATTACTCCACTGTGTGAAGTTACAGAGGGCCAGGGTTACACTGAACACAGGTATGCGTCAAGCAAAAGCTACTGGAGTTAATACCAATGTTTGTGTTACCCTGCCTTCATAAACACACTGATCTATTCCTTCCATATATCAGGTCTTTTTAATGCTTTTTACTCAGGATCCTTGTACACATAAACATACTGATCGAGCAAGAGGGTGAGAAAAAAATGTCCTCGGTACGTGCTCTGACCCCTGTACCCCCCTCTGTGTTTGTATCGTTTCTCCTCAAAGGGAAGGAGAATGCATAACGTTGAAGCCTCCTCCCCCCTTTTTTTTCTCTAATTTTCACATAGCACTTCCAGGGTTTGTAAAGAATATAATTATTTTTATGTATTAATAATAATAATACAGCCGTAATCTTATGTACTTACTCCCCTCCCAGCTTGTGCTTTTGTTTGTTATAACTTAAGGTACCAGAAAAATAAAGCAGTCAATGACAAAACAACAATTTCTTTTCCACTTTACTTGTTTGCAATCAAATCAAAATTTGCTAAATAATAAACAACAACAGAAATAACAATGAATGAAATGTTAGTTAACTGTTTGAGTTGCTGTACCACCCTTCTCGTTGCTACTCCATGTCTCTGAATGTTCCTGACAGTCAAAATCAAATCATATGAGGGGAAAATGCCTAAAAAGGGTAGCTTTACATTAAATAATTCTGCAACTTTCAAATCAAAAACAGTCTACATAACAAAGAAACTTTCTAATCTTTAATTCTGGTGGTCTCATGGAAAGATGTCAAGCAGATAACTGGCTGGCAATGCATAAATATATTCTCCATCAGTGTGCGATTTAAGATCTTTCACTGTGATGCTAATAGTCCATGACATATGAAGTGAACGCGATGAAATGACAGCAGTCACTTAAACATAATAAAATAGATTAAGCATCCCATCCTTTTCAGAAAATGCATGACCCACTTTGTGAGACATTCTTTTTTAAATCATAAATATGTAATCTCATGTGATGACGCTGATCTGAATTATTAGTGCCAAAGGGAGCGCATATTAGACACAAAAGAATGGCGCCACTTACATTCAAACATCAAACAAAACATCAAAAATTTACTGAAGAAATATGCTCAAAATTGAGAACAAAAAATATGCAAAACCATCATTTTAATCTCAAGTACAAAAGTATTTTCACAATGATTTTCATGTAAAATAAAAGGCAGACTACACTGAACAGGTACCGGTATGATATCTTAAACTCCATCACGAAATTTGTTTACATTTTAATCCATCAGTGACAGTAGTGAACCTACTGCTCTTTGACAAAAAAAACAGCAACTTACCGAAGGATCTTTTTAATAGTAATCACTACCAGCATAAAATCCTGTCATGCATCTGCTGCTGACTTCGGTATTCAGAGAAGATTCAATATATAATCAATACAACTTGTCAACTGGTCTCTTTAACGATGCTTCTCTCTTACTCTCTCTCTCGCTCTAAAAACCTAGTTGTCACAATTATCATGCATTCTTAGTAGCCTCCTTCCCAGCTTGCCTAGCAGAGTTGACAAACCAGTTTTGGCCTGGCTTTGTACATATAAACATAGTGTGCAACACACCCCACTGCACGAACTAGGCAGTAATGTAATCAACTACCATCGCTAAACAAGTTTTCATGCCCCTTTTAATGGCGTAAGCAATGTGCATATCAAGAAACTTGAGGAGCTGCCCAAAACGTAACTGCACAACTAAAAGATCGTGGCTGTTATTGTTGGAAGATCATGCATTGCACGGGATGCACACCTGGATTGATATACGAGATGTTCCTGCCAACAATGTGCTTAAAATCTGAATGGTATAATCACCTTCATGGGTTGGGAATTGCGTGCACATCTGACAATTGCTTGATTGTGTTGTTTTTTCTTTCTTTCAAACTTGTTATCTTTCTTTCTTCCTTTGTCTTTTCTCCTTCTATAAACTTTACTTTTTCTGGCTTTTTTTCTCTGTTAACAGTAAAAATATCTTTAAATTTCAAAACTTCTTTAGATTTAAAACTTCACCAGACATATCAATTAAAACAGATGTTTGTGTTTCTACAGCTTTTTACTGTAAGTAGTGAAAAAAAGTGTCCCCCACATTACTGATCATCATCAATCACGTTTTCAAAAAGATGTTTTATAACAAGGTGGAATCTATATCTATTGGTAAAAAGTCCTTCAAGAAAACTCTTGAAATCAACCCCTTCGCACAAGTTACACAGCCTTTTCAAGATATCATAAAACATTTTGTTCTAGATACAAAGTGGATCCAACCATATCATGTTGCACATGAAGTAGCTGCAAAGGACACACAGTTCCATGGTGACATAAAAAACATAATGTATCATCTAAACACTTTAAAAACTATTTTGTTTAATTTCAGAGTCCAGTGAGAAAAAAAGCTGATGCTTTCAATCGTTATCATTTACCTTTAAAAAAAAAAAAAAAAAAAAAAGCACCTGGTGCCATCTGGTGACAAAATCTTCCATTTCTCATATTGTGTTGGTTGTGCCTTCTTTGGCACAGCATCCTATTATCATTCTGATGCATTTGCATTCAGTGCTTCAACACATGATACAGTAAATATAATACAACATAATTAATTCATTACACCTTATTTTTTTCATAAGAATTTTGCTTCCTTAATATAAAAATATTAATATTTTAAAACCATCTGGGTATTAGGAAAGAGAAACTATCCATGAATCCTCACAGCTGAAATAAAAGGGCAGTCACTAACCCATCACAGGACAACTACCAAGTCTTTTTGACTTATTTATCAAAGCATTATCATGGTGTTTTTTATCATGTTCACATGAATAAAAATAAATAAAACAAGTTCCGATGGATTTCATTTAATTCCACTGCACATGAATTTACCAGAGCCCATAAAGCATAATAAAATTACATTGCCATTACTTAAATAGTACATCTACAAGACAACTGACTAAAATGTCAAGTTCTACTTAAAGGTAATTTTGATAGCATTAAATGTAAATAACAGTGACTAGACTTCTTTACAGCTTGTGATTCTAAATAAAGAAACCCATTAAGATCTGGTGATCCAAAGAGAAACTTTCAACTCCAGCAATGACCTGCCAAGCAAACAACAAAGAGCATTAGTTTAAAAGTCTTTATTGTTTAAGAAAAAAATCTGTTTCAATAAAAAGCCAACCTACAGCCAGAGAGCAGAACAATGAGTTGGGTATTGTCATTTCCTAGCATTCATTGTCTAAAACAAATCAAAGAATATATTGATTTAAAATACTAATTTTTTTCCACACAAATTATCACTATTCTGATGACAAATATATGGCATAGTGATTCCAGTGGTAGATAGATTCATTACCAGTGATGAGGAACATTCAGTATTTAGCAGACCTAAATAGCAAATATCTGATGGGCGTAGAATTAACATACATGAGTTCCACTGTGTCTAATCTTCTCTTTCTAGATCCTTTCATGTTGGCCAAAAAAGTTACAAATTCCAGGAACGGGTAGGCATTCACCTATGTTAGGCTTCGTTCACATGCAATGTCTATTTTCTATTTTCTATTTTCGGTATGTCTTATGATCACAGTCTGTGCACTGAATATCCCGCCTCGTAATTACTGGCAGCGCGAGCCAGTTACTTATAGTAACTTATAGTAACTGGCTCGCGCTGCCAGTAATTACGCCGCGGGATATTCAGTGCACAGACCGTGATCATAAGACATACCGAAAATAGAAAATAGAAAATAGAAAATAGACATTGCATGTGAACGAAGCCTTAGTTACAAGGTCAGTAAAAATCGACCTTTTTCTGGAACCTATTACAGGGGTCTCTCAAAATATTCCCCTTGGAAGGCAGACTTAAAGAAGGTTGATGAGTTTATCCCTGGGAGGAAGATATGAACATCAAAGAGGAGGGCTGACTGACATTAAGTGTGGGTAGAATGCATATATGGGCATTAGTTGTGCTGCAGAAACCAGTAAAAAAAAGGGGGGGGGGCTAAAGAGTGCCATATACTTATAACTATCAACCTATGCTTGTCCATTACTGCCTGGAATTAACCTCCTTTTTGTTATGAAAATAATTTTAAAACAACAAAAATAATCATCACAATAACAGTAAATCCCAAGAGGTATTTACTGATATCAATGCTTATTTCCTCTCCTATATCCGACACCCTTTATTACTGAAAAAATAACAAAGCAAAGCATACAATTTAACAACTGAGCTCTGATAGATTCCACAGCTAATCACAGGCGTACCTCAAGAGACCTAGCCTCTGCCATTTGGGGCACCTTCCACAAGGTAATATTATAACACACTGAAATTCCACTGATGTCAGAAAAGGATCTTTAACCCTTTTACTGTATATTTTTTCTCCATGGCAGTCCCCGTCAACAATTCCTATAATAATAGCAGTCTGAGAACTTTGCCAGAACCCCCAGCTGAAATGTAAGCAGCTTCCATGGTTGAAACAGACATACTGTGTTGTATTTTTAACAGAAGACCGAAAGGAGAAAACATATGCAAATAAACTAATTTTCAAAATTAACCAGCATCCCTTGCACCACAAAATATCATGAAAATTTCATTTAGTAGCAATATATCTTAGCTGATAAAGTATGGTCTGCATTTCAAATAGAAGGGCAATAAGAAAAGGTGTTTCTTTAATAGTGAAATAAAAAAAATGTGGAAGCTAAGTAGCTTTTCCAGCTGTGATGATTTCGTTTTCTGAAATGAAACAGTTGTGTTGGGTGGCTACACAAGCAAAAATAAACCCATTATAAAAAAGCATGCTGTTATGCAGCACTAAAAAAAATTACATCACTAGACATTCATCATCTAAATTGCTCAACTGCATTCACTACATTATCAAAACATGTCCAAAAGTCACTTTTGTAACTTTCTGCTTATCAAAACATTAAATACATAGCTAATGAGGAGAAGACCAAGGAAAATGAAAATACTGAGCCAATTAAACAGCATGTTTAGAAGGATCGCTAGTGATGTACTAAAAAAAATGAAATGTCAGTTGCTGCACTTAGAATGTTTATAAACAAGCAGCTTTCAGGCTCAATCTCAACTAAATAAATAGGGGATATAGAGGTCTCTATTCCGGGAATTTTCCCTAACAGTTGGCAGAATATTGCACTCACTTTGTCTGTTTATAAACCTTCCCCTTTTCAGTTCCAATCTTAGCTAACTGTACCAGATACTGCAATATAGCAGAACTTGAATTTCTTTCCTGATGTCAAAAAATATCTGTTGTTCAATAATAAACTTTCTTCAGATTCAACCTTTTCCATAATTCTTAACTATCCCAATAAACTTCTCCAGAGATGGCTATATACTACAGTAGCTCAACTGCCAGTACAGTTTATTTATTTCTTTATTTTCTTTTTTGTAAAACAAATACAACTTATTCTTTCCACAACTTGGCCATACCTAGGCCAGCTTCACTTTTCAATCTTTTTTGTTATTTGGGATTTTCCACCATTACACTTGACAGAGATTTACAGAGAAAACTTGTCACTTCTACTGAAATATGTATATATGTGTATACTCACCATTCCTTTAGAATACATGTGACAGCAAATACGTTTTTTATAGTTGATTTTTCTTTCCCGAGAAAAGACCTAATAAAGTTCCAAGTGGAATGTTACTGTGGTGACAAACTCATCCATTCAAATCTGTACTTCTATGATGAACTGTCAATTTTCATGTTCATTCGCTTTAGACAGTGTACTTTAATCTACTGCAACTTAATACATCCACCATCCGTGTCAATAGTTAACAGTCACACACAGGACAATGCTGAATATCTGTAATGAGTATCCAATACTTTTTCTGACAATTCTGGTTCTCTGTCATCTTTTCTGATCAGCATCTATACTCCAGTTGTCACAATCGAGATCTTAAATATATATAAAAGCAGAAATACAACTCTTTTTTTTTTCACAAAGAGCAAGGACGTTTCAACTACTGTATTTTCCAGTAGCCGTTTTGATTAAGCCAAATTTAACAGGCAAATACATTCTGTCCAATATTGCTCTTTGTCTTTTCAGCCTCTCTTCCACCTGCAGCTGGAACACCACGTCCTATAGATAATATCAATCTTCTAGTGAGTTTGTTGTACAACATTTATCACAATACCTGAGAAGTCACAAAGCCGATTGCTTTGTTATCCAAACAAAGACCAGTCAAAGTTATTTATTTTCAATATCACATGGTGTTATGCTACCAGTAATAACCTTGGTGGAGATATGCCTGTCTATTGCTGAGCAAGAAAATCTTCATTGGACTCCACAAAAGTTGTCTTCATAACTTGAAAATCCCTTCAACCACTGAATGCCACCTTCACAAACAATCGTCCCTTCACTGCTGGCCAGCAGTTTCTTACATGACTGATTTACTGTATAAAAGACTATATAATATAGAAGCTGTGACACCACAGTTCAGAGAGAAAAAAATCACACCGAAGTATAATGCACCTTTGTCACTTCACTGTCTCAAAACAAGTCTAGGTAGCAACTCAAAATAATATATGAAGGCTCTGATGCTGGTAGCTTGACCATCTCAACAGACACCTTAAATGACTATAAGACTATTTACTGGATGGTAATAACACATATCCAGTTAATGGTTCCTGTGAGACCTTTTTTTGCCCTAAATGATGCCGCGGAAATCTGGATACATCATGAGAAAACAGAAATAATTACCTAGTAAATAGTCATCACTCATCTTTTGCTTCTTCTTGCATTCCATTCAAGAGTCTTGACAATACTTCGACTCTCCCTTGAAATTTATGAATCTATGTTTCTTCCTACGTTTAAGCAGGAACACAAAATATAAGTCCTTCAACATCGGTAACCATTTAAATGCTACTGTTAAGTTAACAATGACAAATGTCCATCTCACAACAATGACTGACCTGAAGCCATAATGTAGGTAGGGGAATCTCGGCAATCATCATCATCATGGAATAATCATAATATAATGACATAATTTCGACCCAGAATAAAAGTAAAGCATCAACCATACTCCAGGCTAGTATGTAGGGTATCACAAACAGCGCTGGATAAAGAAACCCACTGCTAATTTACTAGCTTCTAAATGTCTTAGGTTAAGCCACCCCAGGTAAATGGGCTTTTTTTTATCCAATTCTCAACAGTAATCATGTCATTATAAGATAGAAATCCTGCCATTCTTATGGGAATTCAGCTCTGTTCTGGGGCAATTACCTGTACAATCATGGAAAATCAATTGTCAAAGGTCAGTTGATGTCCTAAGAGCATGTGTTTCTTATGTTAGTTATTCAAAGCATGTGAAAGCGTCTGGGATAGTATTTTGGGGATAGTATTATAAGTGTGAGTCTTCTCTTTCTCTCTTTGATCATTCAACTTATTCATCCCACATTTTGGATATCCACCTCACCCCCCCTTTTCTCTCTCAAATCCCTTCTCTTTCTCTCCCTTCACTTGTCCATGCTACACCCCTACAAAAGGACTATCTGCTTACTATCTGCATAGACATATTGGCATTTTGCTGATACTTCTAATCCCATGTACAAATACCAAACACCAATGCAGATACACACTATTTACATTAGCTGCACTATCAGTAATCAAATGTACATGATCCAAATCACATGTTTTCCTGCCTCATTTGTATCTTATTTGATAAGACTTTTTTTAAAATGTATGGTTTGTATCAAGATTTTCTAGACAACTCTAGGCTGCACCATGGAGGGACAAGTTGCTGAATATAACCATATTCTGGAGGTGTTTTTGTTATATATTTATCTTTTGCCACAGTTACCAAATTATAAAACTTATACAATACTTCTATTTCATTGAATCCATAGATTCTGTACATTCAAGTCTACTACTTAAACTGTATAAAGTATGAAATTTTAAAAATGTGNGTAATGTCCAGGCTTTGTCCTTACAACCAAGTGTGTATTGTACAAATCCAATCAAATATATGAACAAAGTAACAAGATCAAATGTGGATGAATCCACAGCAGGCTATCAAATCGGTCTTAATGCCAGTGGATTAATGTGAGACTGAATTCACTGCCAGTTATCTTGTTGTTAACATTTAATTTCCCCCATTTCCTTCCTGAATCAAGGACAGCCATTAAAGTGGAGACAGACTGGGCATTGTGCTGATGCACCAGCGTGAGGCATTTGTGAAATTACGGAGACAACTTGTCTTCCATTCTATGCTCTCCCAAGCGGACATGACTGAAACTTAATTGATCTGATGATCATAGAGCACACAGTTTCTTTTGTATCTGAATACGATGGACAGAGGCGATTAACTGTAATTTTAGAATAAGGCTGTAATGTACCATGATGTCAAGTGACATGACATGATATCATGCCTTGTCACAATGTATTACATCAAGAAATACAATTATATCGCTATAAAAAAACTTAATTATGTTATAATGAAAATAAAAATAAATTATGAGGACCACAATGATAACTATTACATGGTATTTTTAACCTTTTTACTAATCTGCAGCATAGGTCTGAACCAAATGGTACAATAATAATAATAATAATAATAATAATAATAATAGTAGTAAAAGTAGTAGTTTATTGGGCTACAATCAGTACATCTATCAGCTCTACATACTACATGATTACTGAATAATGACTCAAAAGTAATATTAATAAAATAAAAACATACAATTTCATCATTAAGAGACAATGATATGGAAGGAGTAAAATTTACATCATGACAGTATATATACCTTAATGACCACCAGGGCAGAGAGAGTGCTATTTAACAGTCTTCTCCTTTTTCAATCCAAGTCCAGACCCTGGACAATATAATGAGTGACCATTATAAAAAGAGGGTAAAATTTAAAGTCAACTTCCCTTTAGTCCTGCCCTGAATGCTGGGTTTATAAATCAAAATAAACAGACATGGCTTGTAATTTTCTACTGGTATGCAAGTTGTGTTTTGGCAAATAACTGTGGACAATTGGGGCATAAATAGCACCTTCATTCATTTTGATTTGGTTGGATTCCTTTTGAATTCCTCCAGTGGTCAGGCAGACCAGCAGGAAGCAGGTACCCTGAGTATCTCAGCAAGTTTTTCTGTAAGATACATGTACTTGTTGTGTCCTTTGTAGATTCTAAGACTTAATTGTCTGCCTTTCCCTTTACTCCATTTTTATTCAAACATGTCCTTTTTCAAGCTTAAATACTAAATGGAAAGTCCATTGCCACTCATTGCTCTGTGTGTGTGTGTGTGTGTGTGTGTGTGTATGTGTGTGTGTGTGTGTGTGTGTGAGAGAGAGAGAGAGAGAGAAAGCAAGAGAGCGAGAGAAAGAAAAGAGAAATTTAAAAACAAGGAGAGAAAGTGACACAGACAGACAAGGTAGATCTGACAGCAATGTGGAGATGCTAAATTTCATTGTCAGACTTTTTTTTATATGAAATTTATTACCTATGGGTATCATGTCATACTATGACACTGAACTCAACCAAAAGCTATCTATTACCTTTCATCAAACCCACACATAATGTACACTTGACTTATGCAACCTTATAAGTATTTTGCTACTGGCTAAAAATAACTAATATATGCTGTGAATTTTTTTTAATTTTGGCAAGTTTATAATGAGAGCATCAGCTTTAATTAATATTACTGATGCACTTGCACCTGTACACATGCATCAAAATGCAAGTGCATTCACAAGCATACACGATATGTACACAGACAGAAACACAATATTCCTTTAAAATACAACCCCATTTCATACAAGACTGATGACTGACAGGAGGCCTAGAGTGCTCACATTAACAAGGAATCTAGCAATGGCTGATAAGAAGGTATGAAGTGACCATGATAAACACCATGAGCACAGTCAGGCATATACAGGGGGCCCAGGATGTATACACAGATAGCCAGAAGTTATGAGGGTTTATTTGGTGGGAAGACACTGCTATCCTTGCTTCCAGGTCAGCCAGAACAGCTCCAACATACAGCACAAAATATGATTTGGAACTTTTTGAATATGATCACAAGGAGAGAAATTCAAATAGAAATTCCATTGCATCTGATAATCATGAGACAAAGGTTTTACATATCTATGTAAACACACAATTAGAATACAATCTAAAATACATGATGAAAAGCTATGATAAAATATCATATCCACATATAAATGACTGGAATCATACCGAAATGACCTATTTTCCTTATTACCCAAAACAATTATAAATGTCTAAATCTAAAACCAATGATCGGCCAATGATCACAAATGTATTTTGATTTTTACTTTTGAATTTTTCTAACCAAAGTAAATCGTTCTAACCCAGACCTGCCAGACTGCTAGACTCACTCCATAGTTTGATACAATATTACAAAAACAAATTATGCAATCGATTGGTTTCAGTCACCTAACTCATTCTGGCATTAATTAAAGTCAGACAGTGTAGAATACATCTGGCATGAATATAGATATTATCAAGTGTAATACAGTTTAGTCGCTTAAAATGATATTAGTGCATAGCAAAATCAAGCTTTATTATTGCTGATCTCTCTAAAGAGAGTAATATATCTGTTATAGTTTATAATTTCAATGTCCCTTATGAGAATAATATATAATTTTATCAATTTTATCACGTAAAGCAGATCTGATCACCTCCTAAGGTCAAACACAACTCAACACCCACCATGTACATTTGTGATATAAAGACACACATACTCTGAAGTGCCGAATAAGAGTGCCTACCGGAATAACAGTGCCCCCCGGAAAACTTTCCAAAATTAATAACAGTGCCTAGCGGAATAACTGTGCCCCCTGGAAAAATTCCCGATATTTAATAACAGTGCCTAGCGGAATAACTGTGCCCCCCGGAAAATTTTATCAATTTTAATAATTTCAATGAATAATTGTAATGGCAATTTTAAATTATATTCAAATCTGGAAAAATTATGTTTATTAAACATAAAAAAAACCACAATATCTAGACAAATTTACCTTCGATTTTATACACATAGTTTAACATATTTTAACTATTTAGAGTAATCTCTATCACCAAGCTCTCCCGGAAAATTTTTTCAATCGAGGTGCAATTTGGTGCATTTTCGGGTATTTATGTAATTTTTTTTACATCTTATGTGTCACTGAATTGTCTTGTTTTAGATGTTTTGAGGAATTTTGTTTAGACAAAATTTATTTTCCTGTCTATGCATTCACTCAGTTTAGTCAATCTTGAAGTTTAAGGTTCAGCAGCAGCAGTTCCTATAATGCTAATTTAAACATTCAAAAATTATAGAACATACTATTTCAAAAAAAAAAAAAAAAAA
>NW_019775458.1:639779-668632 GCF_001039355.2 Lingula anatina | reverse complement strand
CGCCTCCCCACACGTCGTCCCTGCGGGGTACAGTAATTAAATCTCGGCTCCGAACATTAATATTTCCGTGAATATCTCTGGTGATATTATCTCCTTAGATAGTCGATTCATTGCTGCTCTACGGGCCAAATTATTCCTTTTTCGTCTCTGTTTTCAAAGATAATAGAACAGAAGAGTTTTTTTTTTCGATCGCCTTCAGCCGCTATGCCTTCTTCACCACGAGTTTAACTGATGAGCATGCGCACTTAATATTTCTCAGGTAGCTTCCGCATGGCGAACGGAGCCGAGATTTAATTACTGTACCCCGCAGGGACGACGTGTGGGGAGGCGGAGAGACTATTAAAAGATTAGGCGGTTTTTCTTTCATGTACGTCCGCCATTTTTAGGTCACCGGCTTTGTAAAGCCTGGCTTAATTCGTTGAGAATGCGCTCTTAATGGAAAGGGATCCTAAGGCACAATCTGAAGGGAGACACAGGGGCGGATCCAGAGTTATTTTCTGACAGTCTTCCAAATTATCTTTGTTGATCCATCCTCCATTTTTTGACTGTCTTCCGACAGAAATAATTAGATACCCGTCAATGTAAACTTGAAAATCTGACCGTCTTCCGGAAGACCCAGAAGACCCCCTAAATCCGCCCCTGAGACAGGACATGGTTCCCAATAAAGTCTGCAGGGCCAGTGGCTAAAATATCCTTAGCTTAGAAAAAATTTCACTCCTACAATTAAAAGTAAAATGTGCTCTTCCTTCATAATTTCCTTTAAAAGATAAGAGAATAATAAAGAAAGCTCAAGGGTTGCCTTTGGGTACAGGTATAAACAAATCAAATGAAAAACTGCTGTTTTATCCAAAAGAAATGAAAGATATAATTCAATGAAACCCTAACCTCTTTGACCTTGATATAACACCCACTAGCTTCAAAAGTCACAAATCAATAATATGCCTATACTTCACAGCGGTGATGTTACCTCAAAGAATAAAGCACCTCATAGCCAAACTTCACATTTCACCTCACATCTATCATCCTCTTCAAACAAAAAATAATGAAGTTTCCTCAAGTCTATCATCTTTTTCAAACAAAATACAGTAACAACAGTGAATCTGTTGTCCTAAACAAACAAAAAATGGGGCTTATGTTCTCTAACCTCTATTCATCAGAAAACTGGGACCTCACCCTTCAAAACGCTTCATGATATTTAAAGCGCTTTTGCCACATAGTGATATATTAACTCCTAACGTAAATACCACAATTTATGAGTCCAACAACTCATTTAACAGAGATTGAGCTTGATTGTTAATCTTCCTATGCTGTGTCATTTAGAGAAATCTGTTATAAATTCACAAATGCTACCAAGGGCAAGTTTCTGACCACATACAGTAAATATATCTTTCTGGAAAACAAACATGAGGTCCATTAATTCTCCATTCTTTTTAGTGCACCCAGGTTTAATCACCGGAGCATATTTTCACACCATTTTGCACTAATTCAATTTTGACCAAATTCCACAGAATCCTCTCGACCCTTGCCCTGCCCTGATAGAGATTACTGATACAAAGTTTCTTTCTCAGTTTCACTGGCTTAATACTGTAAGGTTTAAGTATTCATTTCCTTGTAATGGCAAATCTATTTTGATACACTGGAGTACTGCTATCTTGTTTTTCTTGGAAACCAGTGGATAATCTGAGATTTTGAGAGCCATTTCTCAAAACAGGAAATATATCTGGACTGGTCTGATAAAAAATCAATCACATGTTCAATTAAGGGTTAATCAAAGTCATAATGAACCAAGCTAAAGTGGTGTGTGCATGTTGGTTTTAACGAGGCGAGCCTTCCCCACACGCTCTCTGTATGGCCGCTGGAGATAAGCACCCTAACATTTACCTAGCTCTTCACATTTGGTTTAATCAATGAGAAAATCAAAGGATCCTCTTATGGCTCAGCCCAATCTTTAGATTATCCACCAGTGAAGAACTTGATGGGGAATGAAAACACTCTTCTCCAAAGATAATATGGTGGTAGCTAGTCAGCCAGAGTAAATTACCCATAAATACACTATCAAACCAAACAGTGAGCTTTCTGAAAGCTGTCACCACAAAAATGAAAAATATAGCTTGCGAGTGATCATGATAAAATACAGCAGAAATACAAAAAAAAACAGAGAGCAAGTGGCTTATTATGTTAATGGTAATATAAAATGTATGGTTAAGGAATAATAAATATGCCCTAAAAGACATCAAGTTAGCAAACCTCATTTTCTGAAGAAAAAATACAATAGTACTTCTTACTTACATCACTGACAGAGACACGATGACAGAATCCACATAAGGTGTCCACAAGTTTGAAGAAGTATCTATCCCATCTGGACATCTTGAAGTTTTCAGGAAATTAAATTCACATTGGTTTAAAATCCTTTCACTCCAGGACATATATTAAAATATCTGGATTCTTTTGAATTAAAATGCATCACAAATTCTCAATAACTATTTTATGACAGTCTCTCCATAATATCTTTGCCTATCTTTGCTTTTTTCATCCTAAACTGAAAACATTTGGCAACGCTGAAGGTTAGTTCCACTTTCCAAGTAATACAGAAACTCTGGGGACATCGTGAGTGTCACTTTGTTTCCATGATTATTGATGAACATCGACTGAATGCCATTGTCATCTTTGGCTTTAACTGTGCCACAAGAAGACCCATTACGAACATAATGGTCAAGCAGCGTTGCTCTTAATTACGATAACAGCTTCCCTCCTGTGCATCCCGGACGTTTACTTTGGCAGGAATTTGTAAAATTGGCTGAGATCAATGCACAAGCACAAGAGAAATCCATACTCCAGTTATAGGCTTGAAAAATTGATGAAGCGTACATGTTGTATTTTCTATTTTCATCTCCCGAGTTATCCTCTCTGGAATAAAACTGATACTCTCAGAGAGGATTCCATGGGGAGAGAACATGCCTTAATTAGTGCAAACAATGCGATTAAATGGTGGTGCCGTTAAGGGGGCTGCATAATGATAGCAAATGGAATGGGTTGATTAATACAGAAGTTTCTTTTCTTCGCTTAATGACTTGCCATAATGACAGCACTCTTGTAAACATTGAATCAAATGGGAAGCTGGCACAAGTCCAACTAATGTGTTTTTTTTTCTGTCTGTCAATAAATGGAATTATTTAATTTCTTGGTTCAAAGATAGTTGGATAATATTAGTGTAGGATGACAATAGCATGAAGTTTTATTGAGAAACTGATATGACAGAGTTTTCCAATATTATGAGATGCACCTGAATAACAAATAAGAAAGGCCCTTTTAATATTTAATGCCTTAAATTAAAGCAAAATTTCCAATTTATTTATCAACTAGTTACTTTTGTAAAAGAGAGAAACGATGAGACATACCTAAAGTAAAGCGCAAAATATTCTGTGTGTTGTCAAAAGATGTTCTAAAAATGGTTCACCTGTTTGACTTAATTAACAGGCCAATTTTTTAATAGTGTGTCAAAGCCACAAAGTGTCAGTCAGATATACCATAATTAAAATATTTTTAGCAATGTTCCAGACAAATGCAAGGAACAATTAGTTGGAACATAAGAGAATGCTTTAAAAGATAATGTCATCAATCAAAATTAATGAGCTCTGGGCTTCAATAAAACTGATGTTTTATTACACAGAAGGCATTGCCTCAGCAAAAACAACCATCAAGGAAATCATCAGACTTATGTGGTATCTATTTGTTTTCATGACCAGACATCTGTGAGAAAATGCAGATTACTCTTTAGTAATTTTTTTTCTTTCCAGCAGAATTTCTTTATTATGAGTGCAATTATAAGATAATGCCTATGTTTTTTTTTCATCAACCTCAAGTTGCAAGTTATTTATAATTCAATCCCTCTCAAAATTTTCAACAAATTCAGCACCCTGAAAATTATACCCAGGCCTATAATTTTGCTCACCAATAATCTCCTATCCAGCACCCTCACAAATCCCATTTGAGCAGCCAGACATTAGCCATTATCTTGTTTATACCTACATGAACATGGCCGTCAGTGCAAGAAAAAATAAATACAGAGAGATTCAACAAGAGTGCAATAGCATTCAAGGAAATCTATTTGCAAATGGGTCCATTCCAAGTTTCAGACTATCCAAATAGCTGTCCATCTGATGAAAATTAAGTTAAAAGTTGTTTTTCTGATGGGGAAGTTGATGCTTCAAAGGTTGTGTATTCCTAGACATCAAGCATGTACAGCCTGGAGGAAAACATAAGATGATTTTTTTGTCAGATTTGCAAGAAAAATATGCTGGGTAGTACACCCCCTCTCCCCCAATATCATCCATTTTCAAATTCTGCTATATATACTTTTTGTCATAGGGACAAGGTGCAAAACTTATCATATTTTTTAATTTTCCCTTTATGAGAAATTTGGCTAAAAATGTGCTCTCAATTTTGAAACTGGAGATAAAGGGAGATAAATACAACCTTTAATGTTCCTCTATAACTTTATTATTATTATTATTATTATTATTATTATTATCATTGATAAACATTTTGGATTTTAATACCAACACCAACATAACGTTTCTTTTGCCAGGAACAAAGATATATAAAGAAGACTGGCATCTTCATTCTGTTAACCTCAAAAGTATCAAGCCATAGGAACTGTCTCTTCCATTATAACAGATGTTGCAGCTTTTAAAGGACCCATGTTAGTAGGTGGAAGAGATGCAGCGCTTCTAATTGCTGCCAGACAGCATCAAATAAATAGTCCTTTAATCTTGACAAATGACCAGCTGTGTATTAACAGGGTTAAGGCAGAGACAGTCAGCAGGATGGAAGTGCTTTGGGACAAAGGCAATAGATATCAACACCTGCGGCTGACCTGTGTACACTGTCCCGGGCCTGTGTGTGTGTGTGTGTGTGTGTGTGTGTGTGTGTGTGTGTGCACGCGCGTGTGCATATGCGTGTGTGTGTGTGCCTATGTGTGTATGTGTGTACATATGCATGTGTCAGTGTGTGTGTGTGTGTGTGTGTGTGTGTGTGTGTGTGTGTGTATGTGCCTATGGTAAGAGAGCTCTGGTTTTACAGATTTTACTCTAGAGAGGACATATTGAATATGCTAATATTGCACAGTAATTAGATGATTAGATATCAACATCAATTAAACAATACTTAAGACATTGCCACATGTACATTTGTAATTATGTGAAGATTTTCTTAAATGATGGTCTCATTGTATGCGTGTGTACATGCATGCGTGTACATGTGCATGTGTATGTGTGTTGTTTGGTCTTTTTGGTGTGTGCAAGTACATGAGTTAGACAAATGAAATATATCATACATGAACATAAAAAGAATTAACAAAGAAAAATTGCCTAAGCCATTCCAATACAACATAATAACATATTCCACAAATGCCATAAAAATGTAGATTGCAAGCCAGTTCAGAATGCACGTCTACATTTATCACTCAGATCAAAGTATACTACTCCCAAGGTTCTACAGCAAGATATGCAGGAACATGAAAAGTAACACCATGGGGAAAAATCAATAAAGGGAACTGATGGCTCATGATAATAATCCCAAGTTACTTTTCTTCATGATTGATTACGTAACAAAGACAATTTCTCCCTCTTGTCTGCTCTTGAGTAATAACTCATTTTGGTAAACTCTATTAGGTACCAATCCATAGTTTTCTTTTGATTAAAACTGAATTCTATTAATTTCCTGATGTTTTAAATAAATATATAAAAGGAAATGACATTTCTGGTTTTGTTAATTATTGTCCTTCTTTTTCTTGACACTTTAGGATAAAGAAAGTTATTTAAGAAAAATAACAATCATTAAATGTAAGCTAATATTTTTCACTTTAAAAACAAAAAGACTGCAAAGTAAAATAAGAAAAAACTTTATTTTTACGATAATGAACTAAAAATTGAGTTCCATGTTTGAATGTATTTGAAATCCTCTTTGTTATTTCATTTAATTTGCAATCACAACTGAGACTCAATGTACTGAAAATGTGTCACAATGTGAAAATTACGCAGTGATAAAAAATACGAGGAACACATACATAGGAGCACATTATACTTTGATCATGTTAAGCCGGAAGTTGATAGTAATAACTTTTTTTTCCGTCATGTCACAGGTTCACAAAGATTAATATCATGATGTTAGAAAATGTTGACAAGGACACTCAAAAACTCCTGACTCAGAATTTATCTGAAGTGGTAGAATCCTGAACTGCTTGGATACTTATCTCTAACCTCCCACACATTAAAAAAATCCCATTTAGAGCTAAGATTTTATTTTAACAGGAAAATAATTAATGAGAACTTCAACAGTTGGTGTTAAATTGAGTGAAATATTTTATTCAATGAAAGGAGGGGGAAGAAGAGTGGAAAGATAAACTGGGGAATTCTACCTTTGAAGAGTTAAAACTGGTCTTAAATCAAAGCATAAATGGCCAGGAAGACATAACTTAAAAATAATCCCCAAATTCTTAAAAGATAGCATCTGGTCAGTCTGAAGTTCAACACCAGTTCTAAGCTATAAATGACAGTTTTTTCTGGAGTCTTCTATTAGAAATATGTCTTAAGTCCTAATATCAAGGTACCTACTAACCTTATCCATTTCAGTAGAAATGTCTTATTTAATCAACATATTATTTAGGCTATCCTGTCAATTCCAGTCAGCCACTTTTGAACTCTAAGACTCACTGTCACTTCAAACCTTGTCAATTCTAACAATTTTCAAACAATTCCAACAAAGGATATAATTCATAATACAGTCTTGCAAATTTCAGCAGCAGAGTCGATTTAATATCTAGTAGAAAGCTGCATTTCTGTTATGCCTTTTAAGTACAACCCTAATGACGAGCACTCTTCCTGCACGGAGGAATGTGGCACATAAAGCTAAGCACATCGTGAGTCCCAGAGCTTAATCCCAGCACTGCTAATGAATTCTATCCGTTGAGAATACCTGGTAACCAAACACCCAAGTTTAAGAGGGCAATTAATTGAGCACAAAAGTACGCAAGGGCAGTCAACAATAATTTCTGCATTAAGGCAAAAAATTCTTCAGTAAAAGAATCTTCAGTTAGTTCAACAGATCTATTATTCTGGTGTGAAAAGATTTACTCAAGACTTGCAATAAATGAAATCAGACTTTCACCCCTAGGGTCTCCCCCCTCCCCCATTAAACATGCCTTCTCACCCAAAACACACACAAAAAAAAATTCACTCATCGATGTTTCAGTTGATTCAGCAATTCTGCCAGCCTCTTCAGTTTGAGCTTTCTTGTCATTTCTCTTAAATCGTTAATTTCCAAACCCTGTCAGCTTTAGATACCTGACCACTGAATTGGCAACAAAAACATCTTTCTTAGTTGTAGGCCTGCTGCAACTTATGCTGGATAGCAAATGAAATTTGCTGATCCATCCATGACTTGGCAACACAGATATCTCTCTTCATGGATGTACTTAAGCATCAACAATGTTTTACCAATGGCTATAAAAAATTTCATTTTGGTTTAAGTTTGAGAAATATTTTATCCTTTCACCTATGCATCATCCAATCACATGACTGGCACTATCTAATTGAATGGAACAAATCCCATGGCAGAATGACCTCAATATTACAGTGATAAATCTTAATTTAAACGAACAGAACTAAAAAAGAACATTTCTGAAAAGATCCTGCTCCCAGGGGAGCCATAAAGACCAAGGGGACATTCAGCACGGTTTTAACTAAAATTGTTGTAGCCTAACCAAAGAAAGTAGAATGTTTTAAAATTGCAGATTCCTTCTATGTAATGTCACAGTTAGTTGTTTTGTACAATGAACGAAAGGGGTGGTTATCAGAGGTATGACAACAGTGTGGTTCCTATGGGCCATGGTACTATATAGCTCTCCAGTCTACCACATATTGCCAGAGCTTACAAACCATCTGCTAAACTGAGCAAGTCATAAAACAGTTCTAATTAACTTTGTGCTGGATGCTCCCAAAGTGAAAGGGAAGGCTACGTACAAATCTCTCCCTGAATGAAAAACGTAGAACACACACCCATAGGGTGTCTCCTCCATGGTGTTGAAGATTGGAGATGACAAAGAAAACTGAAGGTTGTTTTCTCTCCCCATTGGAGACCTCAGTTTGGAGGGGTGGGTCACTGGGTCAGTCAGTTTTTACAGACTAAGGACAGGGCAAAAAGGGAAGAGAGTCTTAAAATATTTAACTTGCTGCTGAATATTTCTGAAATACAAGATCCACCTTATCCCCATAATCACTGCAGCAAGATCAAAACACGAGAAGACTGATATCAAACTAGTTCTTGAAGATACATGTGTTATTCAAATATGATAATCATTCTGTTACAACCAGAAACAGAAGAGAAAAGAAAAAGACTGAAATAGTATTTGACTCACTCGAGCAGATATATGTAATTTGAGCCAATCCTTTACTCTGTAACCAACCAATTTCCTTCCCTAATTGAAATATGCAATTTAATTCCATCTCCTTTCAACACTGGCCTGATTTCAACAGAGGCTAAACAACTTCCTTTCCAAATGTGTTTTTTACCAAACAATGCAATGGATACTTAACTAAGGAATGTTGCGATCAGCTATTTCATTGAAGGGGTCAGTGGAAATGGATGGTCTCCTTAGTCCCCCCAAGAGAGGATTAAGTCTAAATGCTGACTTGCATTACAAGTAATTGTTGGCTCCAACCACTTCCTAATAGCATATATATATATATATACACACTGTGATTTAACTATATTTACAAAAAAACAAAACAAATGTAAAGTCATCAAAACTTATAAATCATGTGTTTATTTTATTTAGCCTATTTAACCCTCTCCTTTGCACCTGCATAGGACCAAGAAATGGATTGGTTTTTCCGATGCATCTTTTGTTTAACACAGAAGTATAACATACACATTCTCTAACAAGTTAAGTAATTACTGTTGACAATGCTTTTAGTGAAAATTAAGTGAGGGATCAATTAAATTCAAAGGTATGGTATACAGAGCTTACATAACATCAATGACTATCACTAATAATGCATTACAAAGAGACCTGAAGATAATGAACTGACAGTTATGGGCCTAACATGGTATAATCTCAACATTTTCCAGGTGTGAAAGTCATAAATTAAAAGTTGAAAGAGTGGAATTTGTAAATATGTAACTGGTACCACATTGGTTATCCATTACAAGTGCTGAAAAAGTTGGCTAAAGTTTGGCAATTATAATATCGTGTCACATTTGACAAAGATATTTCCATCAGCTGGTCACAAATACTAACAGACATCCATAAACCATACCTTCTATCATGATTTTCCATAAGAATATGTACAACACTGGAGCACTGGTCAGGTTAAAAGGATTTTTTTCTTAGATTGTTTCTTCTCTCATTTTTATTATTTATTTATTTATTTATTTATTTATTTATTTATTTTCTTTTTTTGCCTTGCTTAAAATATGTGAAGAACATGTACACATTACTTATTCCACCCCCCAACCCTCCCATGCCTAGGAGTCTATCAAAATCACATTACTGAAAGAAATAAATTACAGCATAAAAAACTGAAAACTAGAGCAGGTACAGTCCAAAAAGTGCAGAAAGCATGTACATGCGTGCATGTATGTGTACAGCTGGTAATTCCGATTGTATACACCACTTCTTCCCCATCACTGTCATAATCAGGTTACCAGCCATGACATGAGAGCTTGCCATATGTCTGCATGGTTATGTCAAGTAGCAAACATGTACATGTGCCAAGGAGCAGACCTTTTTCTATTTTTCACCTCTTGAATTGATCTCCCGGATCTTCACCCATACAAATTTAAATTTTAAAAAACAAAAAAAATGAAAATCTGTAATCTGTTCTGTCATAGATGAGATGCTTCATTTAGGCTTCGTTCACATGCAATGTCTATTTTCTATTTTCTATTTTCTATTTTCGGTATGTCTTATGATCACGGTCTGTGCACTGAATATCCCGCGGCGTAATTACTGGCAGCGCGAGCCAGTTACTATAAGTTACTATAAGTAACTGGCTCGCGCTGCCAGTAATTACGCGGCGGGATATTCAGTGCACAGACCGTGATCATAAGACATACCGAAAATAGAAAATAGAAAATAGACATTGCATGTGAACGAAGCCTTAGCATAGGTGTACCCGTATATGACAAACATAGTAAAACCTACCAAAAAATATATAAATTAAATTGAATTTTAAATACCCCAAAGAAGGGGTGGGGTGAGGGGTATTACAAGTCCTTTATACCTTTGTACCTTATTAACTAATGTGAGGTATGTACAGTCACATACACCTCAACTTGTAATTGATTCTTAAAGCACTTCATTAACCAAATGCATTTCAGCAGAGCTGGAGTAAATCAGGCTAAATTGAAACAAATTTCCACACTGGAAATCAGTCAGGAATGATCTACAAGCACTAAATGCACTCTGCTGCCTCAAGTATGTGCCCCAAGTCACCCCCCATTATTGAGAAATCTCAAGTCAGCACTCAGCCAAGTTGATAGTCTTACAGCAGTGAGCTTCCATAAGTGCGATACAATATTTTCCTACATATTTCAGCTTATTCTACATGTTTACAAATTGTACAACCTATCAATTAACCCCCTTAATTCTCAGACGGGTATCATATGTTTATGTATATTCTAATAATTAAAAGAAACAACAAAACCAATGGTGCCACATGTTGGTCATTTGGAAAATCGTGAACCAGCACCTTGATATATTAATTTCACCATTTCTCACTCTATCATAAGACCTAATTTTTTTTACTTGCTCATTTGTATCATTCAAGCATGATTAAACTCAATGTACAAAACCATGCACATGCTCCAAGTACTCACATAGACACCAAGAGGCCAGGATATTTCCCTACAAATCGGGCGTCCGTACGTGTAGTAATATCCATACTTTCCTCGTGGCCGGGCAGAACAGCAGTTGACGCACTTCATCGTTCATTATTCCGTTGTTGAGACAGCCCCCTAGCTAATATAACCCATGGGTTTCACCCCTAAGATGTTGGTCCTTTCCATTTGTATGAACAGAGAAGATATCCATTCCTCAGATAAGAATATGAAATCACAGTTCTTCTTTCTCTTTTGATATTATAGGTTCTTTCCCATCCAAGAGATATAAAATACTAGCATTCCTTTCGCTCTCAATGCAACATATCCCTCATCCTGTTTCTAAGAACAAAATCACTGCACCTCTTACTTCATGGATAATCCCTGGTGAATTAAAGAGCATCACATTCCCTCTCAATGTCAGATAGCATATTATCCTTGCAAAGTATGAAATCGCCACAGTCACTTCATTTTTAATAGAAACTATATTCCAGAGTGTTTTAAATACTCACCACCCTCCCTTAAATTGTGTTATAAATTCTCAAAACAAACTGCATATCCAGT
Organism: Lingula anatina; assembly: GCF_001039355.2. Next base: position 657,190 of record NW_019775458.1, on the reverse strand, counting down.
CCATAACCCATGTAATGTTCTCTCGCTCCCTAACTTCCTTTACTCCAGTCCAAAACTACAATAACTCCATGCGGTGTGTGTCACCACTAGAAATACTACAAACTGCCCCAGGCAAGCGTTCCAGTCAACTCTGTTGTCACTCTGTGGTCAAATCGGTGGTCAACACAGAAACTGGCCTATAGTGGTCAAGCCGAGTCTCACCAGGTCAACGCTGGCCATGTGACTGCCCCAATGCCCTGTGTCCACTCCCCCTTCCTGCTCAGTCTTAGCCCGCCACACTAAACAAACAGCACGTGTGGAGAATGTGTGTGTGTACACCCAGAGTGTGTACACTGTGTTAAACCACAGCTTAAGTATCCTCACTCACTCACTAAGCTTGCGGCATGCATGACACCGACACCACACGGCTGTAAGTCAGAATTAAGTTAATTCCGCCACTCTCTCTACTGTCCATGTTAAATTTACAAGGTATACTTTTAAAGAAAGGCGCTTTGGACTCTCCCTCAGGTCAGCTGTTCTCTGTTGCTCATCAATGTGTTGAGATCATAAATCCCTGTGAGCCTTCAGCATGACACCACTGGATAGTTATGAATAAGCAAGCACATGAAAGTCCTGTCTGCATGTGTCGAGATATCCTGTACGAATCAGTGGGGCAGTTCTGCTTGGATTGCCCCTTTACCTCCTTTCTGGCCGTTCCTTTTAATACAGCACTATTCCTTGTAAACTGGCTGATTAAAGACCACAGAATAATCTGTCAATTTAATGCACAATCATACTTATGGAGCACTCTAGCCTTGTTCAGAATGGAGTACAGGAGTCCAGGTCCTTGCATGTGTAGGAGGGTGCTATCTCTTGTATCCCTTCCTTTATTCTATTTATGCTGGTGTATCAGATGCTAGATCGGCCTGGGCCACTCACAGTGGGCAGTGGACTTGGGTTAACCCTGTAGTACACTATGGTATTGTTCAAGTCAAAACACCCTGAAGTTAAGAGGCTGGAGTATTTTTTCCTTGTGTCTCCATGATGTAGGTTCATGTGTTATCCCTGTTTATGATAGAATTTTTATGTCCAAATACAACAAGGAGTCTGATGTATTTTGTCTCCTTTTATTATCTAGTGATATTTTTTTTTAACTACCACTTCTGTTCTGATCATTTTCTTTTAATAAATAAATTCCATAACCCCTTCTTCATCTTTAACATTCTAAAGATTTAAAAGCAAACAAAAATAGACTTTCTGTTCCCTTTCTTCCTTTTTCAATATATCATTGAAACTGGTAAATAACACAAATTGTTTGCTAAAGTTTATGTTATTTGATCTGTAGCATCCTTTAACAAAAAGTTTAATGAACTAGAATGAGTGACACTAACATGGGTGGAGAGAGAAAATGGCAGGAAGGAAAATGTCTACATAAACACCCTAGTTTTCTTTCTCAAATGTCGACCAAATTGGGTTATATTGTTGAAAAATTATGCTGCTGAATGCTGTTTTTAATTTTTTTAATGAGATGGACTTTGCTACTCCTTATTCCATACTTCCCAATTTTTTTTCAAGTTGCGGTGACATAATTTGAACTCACATAATGCATCACATAATGTAAAATACATGCAGAAAACAATTAATGCTAAGTAAAGTCAAGGTATATGGTCAAAAGTTCATTAGTTTCCATGGGTGACAATTTGAATCAGACCAAGACCCAGTATTTACAAATTTTCAAGCAATCTTTGCTTCAGCAGCTATCCATTTTCTCCACTTTGTTTAAGGTTTTTAAATAGGGGTAAACCCCCCTCTTCCTCTCAGCGGCCATGAGTTTGCACTGGCTTTAGATGAGCTTGTGTACACCTGACCTTCTTTTAACAAACACCTTAATAAGATGCCGTCCCAATATGGTCTGGTTTACTCAACAGCACCAGTTAAAGCCAGCTGCATTTTAGCTTTTAACAAAACATGCCTTACATAATCTTCCTTTGAAGTTTTATACAGAGATAAAGGTGCTGTATATATGTTAATGGGGNGGGGGGGGGGGGGACAGAGAGTGCAATATGGCTTTATCAATCAAAATACTACTCTCATGATCTGCAACATTGTAAAATATGTGATAAAGCATGCCTTTTTGAGATGTCAAGGAACAAAATGAAAACCTTTATGTATAAGACTGCCTCCACATCTGAGTTGTCTCTCATACTGTAGTCAAACTTATTATCTATACATTTATATGACAGTTAAAAAGTATACTTATTTAGTCCCAGGTATAATCTTCTGCATAATGTACGTGCTGTACTTTGGGTCATATTTGTGCTGGTATCAAATATATAAGTTTCCATTTCAGACTTGCTTTTTGTTTCAAGTGTCTTAATTCATGTAAAAATAAATCAAGTCCGTTCTCCACTATTTGAGAACCAACATATTATTATGGTAACAGATTATTTGCTGTCATTTTCTGCAGCCTTATTCCACTATTTACAGTTGAGTAAATATAAAAACTCCTGTTGTAGCCACAGACACTTCCGCCTCACTTTGTATTTATTTGACTTCCTTGTTATTAAGACATTAGTATACTAGTAACTGTAACATCAAGTGGAGATTTTTTTTAAATTATTCATCCACATTGACAATGAGATGACTGGTATCAGTAAAAGGCAGCCCATTTACATCGGAAGATGTATGTGATCAAAATCTAAGCCTCTGTTAACATGTTTTGGCAGAGCATAAAACTAAACGCATAGAATGGACAAAAACAAAGATGAAATCTCATTTGGACAAAACGTTTCCTATGTAAGCTGAGCTGAGCCCATTTCTTGTGGTTTAGTTTTTTCCTGGTGTTCACCCTCTTACTGCACCCATTGAAAAACATTCGAACACTACATCAATTCATAATCAAAGAGCTGGCTGCTTACCCTGAGTTTAACAGGCTTGATTTTATAAATGAAAGTGAAAATTCAGTGATTAGTATTCTCCTGTGAACCAGGGAGTTATGAAAGATCATAGAACCAGGGAGAACCTGGAGAGGGGCATACTAGCCCATAGCTATGACCCCATTTCCAGAGATTAGATCGATCTACTTTAGATCAACCTAACTCCCTGGGGGTTCACGCTAAATAGCTGTCAGCCGGGCGGACACGAAAGTTAATTACCCCCTTACAGCTTGTTGTAGGCGGGACGGACATTTAAGCCGCATTATCTGACAGTAATCTAGTGAGACTCCCTGCGGAGATAGATCGATCTAAAAGCTCTGGGAATACAGCCTATGTCTCCCTATTCCACAGAGACAATACACCTTTTTTTTTCGATACTTTAATACAGCTTATGATGTCACGACCAGAGACCACTTGCCTGTTGTTTTGCCCCACCATTCAAATTCTAGAGAAATTTACCACCCCCACAAGAAGATACACTTCCCCATATATATTACTTGGGCTAATGATGCCAACAGTAGACACCAAACAAGGGTGAGGCAAGAAGGGGAGAAGGGGATAGACAGAACGAACAGGTGGGTTGAAAAGGTAGATGGAGAGAGAGGGCAAGTGGAAGGGGTGAGATGAAGCTTGAAGAAGAGTAGAAGGGTATGATGGCTGGATGGGATGAGACATAGGCCCAGTGGAAAGGGGGTGATGGGTAAAGAGCAGAAGCGGGATGGGGGGAAGGAGAGTAGAATACAGGATGAAGAGAAGTAGGTTACGTAAAATGGGAGAAGGGGCATGGGGTGAGTGCTGTAGGTATAGGGTGAATAGAGATAGGGTGGGTGGAAGGAAAGGTAGGCTTGGCAAGTAGTAATATCACTAGTGTCTCCTCTCAAAAACCAGGAATAAACAGCGAACAGTGATAATGATAATGAATACCAATCTACCTACATCAATTATTGGATAAGAAACTATCAGTGATGACCCAGTATGATAACGGGAGTTTCCCATTCACTATGTATGATAATTTTAAATAATGAATATTTTGATATAGTTGACAAACAAATCAACCTTTGTTTAAAAGGGGTGCTGAAAATATCACAAGGCAGACCACTTTTGTCTCTTTCTAAGGTTGTGGTCTAATATTTACAAGTCTAATGTCAAATATCAAGAGCAACTACTGAGAGAGTTTATAGTATTAAATAAACAGTTTTTTGTTATCTGTTATACGGATGTTCTACCGAAGATACTCGAAACAATATCTCGAAAGTTTGAAAACATCCCTTAATTAATTACAGTTGAACACCTATAGAAATATTGAATAAAACAGGCCGTGTTGACTATTTCAAACATCATGGTACACATTTCAATAGCATTAAGGAGTGGTTTTTATAAACCATTAGGATACGGGTAAAAACCGTTCGACTTCATGCCTTCTCCACTCCGGAGTGAACAAATTTCTAATTTTACTGAAAGAGGTCGACAATAGCACCTGTTAGACTTAATCCATAGACTAAATAACCGCCACACAAAGGAAAATGTAGACAACATACAACATGACATAATCTGTTAAGTGTTGGTGTGAGTATTTCGATAGAACCTACCTCGGTGACTCGCCCCAAATGCTTTGAAGCTAAATTTGACGTCACGCAGCTTTAAACTGATCGGCAGTGTTACTAAAAATAAGTCGTATCCCAGGATGCATTTCAGACATGCGCATACAGTTTCAAAGAGCTTCCTTTTCCGGCTTTTGTGGGTTCCCACAAAAGCGGTCTCTCTCTCTCTCTCTCTCTCTCTCTCTCTTCAGGTTTTGTTACAATATTTGATACACTTGATCTTATTTGATCGAGACTCTCCAATGAGTTTCGAAATGATGACAAAAGAGGGTGAGCACGGAAATCGTGCGGTGAAGCCCAAAGGTTTTCGTTGGAGATGATGGCAAGTCTTAACACAAACGCAGAAAGTAGCAATTCGAGGGCCGTTTGCACGGCACTCTTGCTGACTGCTGTTGAAACACGTTTGCTGATCCAACTTTTTAATTGAAAATGAAAGTATTCTGTGGGTAAATACGTATGTGTAATCTGTGTAGTCAGTACAGTGCATGTAATTCAAAACACATCCTTTGCCTATATATTTTCTTCAAATTTACTATTCTTTCCCAATTAATTCAGATCTTTAAAACGACAAAGACCTTGAAATAAAGGTTGGAATTTTCCTCAATGTCCGTCTAATTAGTGACTGGCCTTTAATTATCTCGATTCTCTGAAGACATTCGTCAGCTGGGTTCCTGCCAAAGTACTGGTAGGTAGGCTTCAGGCCCCCTATGCCAGACGCCAGGAACATCTTAAAGGGATAATAACTCTTCGTTTTGGCCAAAAAATGAATTTTCCTGGAGAAAACAACAATTTTCCCATACTAACCAATGGTTATTTAATCCATTTTTATATTCAAAGTTAGTCCCTGGTTTTTTTTTTTTTTTAAAAAGTTTGTTTTTTTGTTATAATCTCTTAAGAGATTATAACAGAGTATAGCCATCAATGGAGGTCACATGGTCTAAAGACAAGCTCAGATATCAGAATAAAAGCTATAACTGCCGTTTTTGTGGTAAAACAGAATATATTATATTTCTATGAGTTGTTCACAATGTTTTTATTGTGAAATATAGATCTCATACGAAGAGTTATTATCCCTTTAAGTGAAACGCACGTCTAGTGATTAGCAAGAATTTAAAGTTAATTTCAAATTTGTTCAGAAAAGTTCTTTTCGAAACATATTTAGATAACAAATGGACCTTTAAAAAACCGTAATGTGAAAAGAAAAAGGTTGGCATTTATTAAGAAGGATATATATATATATATATAAATGTTACGCTCGCCAAATAGGCCTTTACCTTTTATAGGCCCTCGCACCGTTTACTCGCCCACACCGTTACCATCAGCCGTTACTACCTCCGCTTTCCTGCACCACTGCATGCGACCACCCCCTTGTTTAGCAGTTAGGCCTATCAGCAGAATATATAAGCCTACGTATCGCGGCCATCTGAGAAGTACTGTATCTATTTATGTTAGGACCTATTAATTATTAATTTTTTTCTTACATAAAGGAATAAAGCCAGTTTTGCTTAGTCACGTCAGCTGAAAATAAGTTTGCATTCGACATATCTAAAACCTATGGAACACCTGCCTAAGCGCCTGCCTTATAGGCTACATGTTTTTTTTGTTTTTTTTTTTTCAGCCCAAAACAGAAAATTGCGAAGACGTTCGTTTACTCTGACCTATCATGCACATCTAGCGTATACATGTGTCAAAGTGACAAATAAGAACAATATCTTAATGCAAAAAAACTTCTCAGACGCAAATATGTTATAACTTTCGAACTGTAAAATACGGGTCGTCAAACGAATTCTGAATCAGTGTGCGGTCAGGAGAACACAACCATTGCCCGTATCGTGTAAAATATAGCGGTAAAGATGGGTAATGAGTCCATTACATTGTCCAGAGCAGATGGACGTACTTGTATACACTATATAGCTACATGTATTTGTACCGTTAACACGCTTTCTGTAAAGCAGTACATACCGGGTGCATAATGCTACGAACTTGATCGTAAAATATTTCTGTAAACATTTGCCGATGAAATATCAATAGTTAGTATCAGCTGTACGATCCATGGATCATTATAGTCTAGTTTTTTTAATCCCTCTCGTATTAGAGGCAGGTGAGTTTTGCCCATGGCCCCATTAAAAATACAATGTAAGGACACGAAAACGGGTCATAAATTTTTATTTTTTTTCAAAATGATTTTGTTCCCCCTGGCCATAAAAGTATATTTTTATGTAATTTCCCAGAACATTTTACCTTTGAACACCATCAATCTATTGTGTTATAAACGGTCTATTCTCGATCACTTGCTGTATTTCTGTTTTTATTTGTATATAATGTTTGATATCGGTTGAAGGGCGGTTTTAGAGCGTATGTTTTATTGTTCTACACCATATCGATAAAAATAGAATTTATATATCTAAGTATCATGCTTATCTATCTCNAATGAGAATCTGGAGTGTTTTTTTTTTTAAATTTATTTATTTATTCCGCAGGTTTTGAAAATATTTTGCACAGTATCATTATTAGTTTCACTTGTGATATCCATTGTCCAATAATATTATTTACAGGCAGCATCCAGAAAAGTGCATTAAGAACGACCAGTACAGTGGGTACAGACAGCAACAGCACAGCTAATGAGAGATGGGATTTGGTTAGTGCAGTTTGTGTAGAAAGAAGACCTGTGATTGGTCGTGAGAAGACTGAGTTAGAACAACAAGTAGAACAGATTTTCAGGGATATTGAATTTGAGAGAAGTTTGGTGTGCGACTATGAGAAAAGGCAAAAATCAGAGGAGTAAGTTTTCAGTTTTTTTTTTTTCCTCAACAAACCTGTTTCTGCCATTCTTTTGTTAACATAAAGTTAAAGCAATAATAACTCTTCCTTTGAGATTCAAAATTCAGCAAGAAATACATTGTAAACAACGCATGGAAATATATTCTATTGCATTTTACCACTAAAACGGCCGTTATGGTAGTAAAACTAAAATCTGTGCTTGTCAATAGGGCTTTCGATGCCTTTCTTCCCGGTCGTCAAGGCATTCGTTGCCAATGACATTTGGGTGTCACGCGGATTCTTGCGTTCATTCGAGACCAAAATAACATGGCGCGGAACGACTGATGCGATCTGCAAACGTAAGTTGCGAGTCTTTGTACAGTGCGTCGGATAACGAAAAGCCCAGAATTGCACACATTGTAGATATAAATGCATTTTGAGCAATAAGACGAATATCTGATGAATCTTATATTATTGTTACAGAGTGTTGTTGTTGTCTTACGCAGTTTTAAGTAGGTCACCAGAAAATATCGCTCAATATCGTGTGACTATGTAATGTCAGAGAGGGCTCCGTCAGTTAAAATCTCTTAAGAGATTTTAATAAAAAACCAAACTTTTAGGGAAAAACCCTAGACTAACTTTAAATGCAGGAATGGGGTCGTTGACCATTGGTAAGTATGGGAAAAATTGCCGTTTACTCCAGGAAAATCCAATTTTTGGCCAATACGAAGAGTTATTATGACTTTAATGGAGGGAGAGAGGGGGGGACTAGCAGTACACTTTACTTGCCAAACATGCATCAAACCTCTCTTTATCCTTGTATTTCTGATATAATGTAAAATATAAAACTAGATCATTTATCTGCTAATTTTTCAAAAATATTTGTCTCCGTGCCTACAGTGATATGATTGATGGGTAAATGAATGTGAGTGATTAGCAATTAATGACAAGTTATTAACTTTACAGTTGCCATCATACAGTAAAATAACTGTAATTAAGCTTTGATGCATGGCTTTTTAACTGGGACTTATTTCACAAGAGAACCTGAGGATTGGTTTTTAAGTTAAATTCCAAAAATTTGGTCTAACAAATTCTTGGCTTTAAATGAAGGAAGAACTGGGGTGAAACATTAGTAGCATCTTTTACGTACTTCTATGTTTAAAACACACAGAGCATTACACATTGTTGACTGATACCGATTTATTTTGGGTAAAAATAGACTAAGACCCCATTCCCATACCTAGATCAATCTAGCAGGATCGACCCATCTCCAAGGGGTTTCTTGCTAAATTGCATTCAGATTAAGGAGCTTAGATGTCTGGCACACCTACTGAAGCTGCTAAATGACAACGGAGCCGCTTAAGCTGAATAAAATTTAGAAATCCTTCGGAGATGCGTCAGTCCTGCTAGATCGATCTAGGTAAGGGAATGGGTTCTAAAAATTGCTTTAAAGTTAAGACTAATTACATGCATGGCTACAGATGTTTTGTGAAAGGGGACCATATGAGTATTTTAAGGCTCTATTCCCATAGATTTTAGATCGATCTATCCCCGCGGGGAGTCTCACTAGATTACTTTCAGATAATCCGACTTAAATGTCCGTCCCGCCTACTACAAGCTGTAAGAGGGTAATTAACTTTCGTGTCCGCCCGGCTGACAGCTGTTTAGCGTGAACCCCCAGGGAGTTAGGTCGATCTAAAGTAGGTCGATCTAATCTATGGAAATGGGGTGTAATTTTCTAAATGACTCTGTATTTCTCAGATTATTAAAAGAATCCTTTACGATACCAGAAAATGGTTTGCGTATGAGTTTCTAGTTCTGTCAGTTTGGTCATAGCTCACAATTTTCTCAAATAACGATAATTTTTTTGCTTTTTTTCTGTCACCAGGAAATATCTTGCTGCTCAAGAAATGAAGAAGCAGGAGAGGATAAAGAAGGGGTTACAGGAGGTTGATGAAGAAGAGGAAGCTGTACATAGAAGGATACTATCTTCAGACTTAGAAAAGGCTTGGGCCAAAGAACTGGCATTTTTCACTCCAGCTGGTAGATTGACAGGCAAGTCGCACAAATGAGGGCTAGATCCTAAAGGGATAATAACTCTTCGTTTTTGGCCAAAAAATGAATTTTCCTGGAGTAAACAACAATTTTTCCATACTTAACAATGGTTTTACATTCAAAGTTAGTCCCTGGTTTTTTTCTAAAAAGTTTGGTTTTTTGTTAAAATCTCTTAAGAGATTTTAACAGAGTATAGCCATCAATGGAGGTCACGTGGTCTAAAGACAAGCTCAGATATCAGAATAATAGCTATAACTGCCGCTTTTGTGGTAAAACAGAATATATTATATTTCTATGAGTTATTCACAATGTTTTTATTGTGAAATATAGATCTGATACGAAGAGTTATTATCCCTTTAAGTTAGCAAGAATTAAACTTTCCTCGAAATCTACACAATTTCCCTTTTAAACCAGAAAGGTATACTGTATCCAAAATTGCTGACAAAACTGCCAATTTTACCAATAAGTATCTTGAATTGTAAGTTTAGAATTTTGGACCACTCTCATAACAGAGATGAAAACTGGTTATTTATTTATTTTTTTTTCGTAATGTTCAAAATAGACATTAAGAACTTGTAAAAGAGCATATAGACTGAAATTTTGTCATTTTTGATAGGATGGTGATTGAGGGAAAATTGTGTAAAATTCACATTAAATATAGCTATGTGAAGGACTTTAATTTAAGAACATCATGAACATATTATTTTTCACAGAAAGTAGGTATGCAGATACATAAAACTAGATAGCTAAAAAGATAAATTCATAAAAACATGGCCAAAGGTATGTTTAAAAACAGCATGACATTATATATAATATATTCATTAGCACTTGCCAGGTATTTCAAACACATCACTTTCATACTAAAGGTAGTGTTAAAGCCAATTCTCAAAATTTAAAACTTTATCATTTTAAATTTATTATACTGCTATACTACATGTACGTGCTTTGATTATCCAGATGCAGATGCAAGGAATGACCTTCAGTCACTCGAGAGAAAATTGGATAGGTCTTTGTTCCTGATACTCCAACATAAGATTGATAATACTACAAAATGGCTGTTTCCATACAGTGCCGTAAAAAGGAATGAAGACATGAAACAGGCAAGGAAAAACTGTGAATAACTTTGTGAACATAGCTGTATAAAAGTGACTGTATGTAGGGGTGGGGTTCTTTTCCCTTTTGGCTGAATTCGTCCTCTTTTTGTGAAATGTGAAATGGGACTTTGAAAGTGGCTGGGTTTTGTGTGAAATGATCAAAAATTGTTTAAATTCAGGAGAGGAAGAGGATTTTCTTCCTCTTTTAGCATGTTGCTGTCCCATCCCTGTATTATATATGCAAACAAGCCACCTGGGTGCCACCAATCCAACTCTGTCACCATACACCATATCTATGAGGATTTGAGAGAAATTTATTTGTGCAGATAAAGTCAAGAGGCAAGTAAATTTGACATCTAATCATCATTGTAGCTTCTTTACATGGGAAATGTATTTCACATTTTAGGCAGCAGGAAGAGCTCTTGGTGCGTCTTGTGGACCAAACCTGCAAGCTGTCATCATTGGCAATGCTCCCTGTGGTTTCTTCAAGTTTAAATACCCAAAAGAGTTGAGAAGTGACATCGTAGGAGCCAAGGTAAAAATAACACATTTCAAGGTTGTTTACAATATGGTGAAGATGACAGTAGTTAAAAGTATTATTACATAATAAGTTGTTTTTTGTTGTTTTAGAGTCATGGCAATAATTTGACATATCTACTCACTTGATATGCATATTTAAGAAATAATTATAATAATTATTATTTGATTGTGTGAATATTATGCTTACTGTAAATTGTGTACATTTTATTTATTTTTCAGGTATTTTTCTTTCATGCTTTTTTCTCTGGAGGACAGTTTTCACAAGAAAATCCAGATGTTACAGATTACAGATGGGTTACAAAAGACGAACTTAAAGACTTCTTGCAGCCAAGATATTGTAATAGGGTGTCCAGATTTTTAATGGACATTTAGAAATTTAGAAGCAATTATTCCAAGTCAGTGCTATTAGCTCTGTCCTAGTGAAACGGTGATTGCAGAACAATTTGTAGTAAGAATAAGCCGGATTTCCTCAGATGGAGGACTTTCCCTGGCATTTGTATATAGAAAAGTTGAGGCTCTACTTGTACCAACAGCGCGGCACACTGTAGTCCATTAGCTAAACTAAGAACTCCACGATGGTACATTTAGGGACTGGTGGGGTGGGGATGGGAGGACACGCTATTCCCCATATCTGTGCTAAACATATACAGTGAAATTGTTATGGAAAAGCAAAGAAAATATTGTGACCTGTTATGACCATCAGGAATGTCACACACACCCAAGTGAAGTAAAGCGCTATTTCCTACCATGTGAACATTAAAAATAACAATAAAACTAAAATGAACAATTGGAATAAAATTCTAACGAATTTTATTGCTATTTTACTGATGCAATTATGAACATATACAATGAAACAGATCAGCCTTTATCCTAAAAGAGCAACAAAGTGCCTCACTGTAACCCAGTATGGAAGATTTCCATCACCACAATTCTCCGGCTAATGAACGATGTCAATATTTTAATATTATATGACATATAGCTTGATAAAACAATGAGGAGACTATTTTTGTTCCCTTCCAATTTCCTTTGCAAAGTGACTTAGCAAGTTCATTCGTCACTGCCTACTAACGTAATCTTCTAAAAAGAAAAAATATTCAAATTTTTAAAACAGTGAAAGAAACGTTTTTGTTTGTGTTCTGTCTGTCGCGATCGTCAGTTATGTTTTATTCACACCGTTCTCGATAATTTCAGATATCACGTAAGGCGCATAGCCACTAGTCCGACGCCCGAGGCCAGTAAAATTTCGTAAAATTTGGTGTATTTTTCAATATGTGTGAATTTAGTGGTCCGTCATGGCCAGTAGATGTTTTTCCTTAAATTAAAGGGATAATAACTCTTCGTTTTGGCCAAAAAAATTAATTTTCCTGGAGTAAACAATTTTCCCGTACTTACCAATAGTTAATGAATCCATTTTTACACTCAAAGTTATTCCCTGGTTTTTTCCTAAAAAGTTTGTTTTTTTGTTAAAATCTCTTAAGAGATTTTAACAGAGTATAGCCATCAATGGAGGTCATGTGGTCTGAAGACAAGCTCAGATATCAGAATAATAGCTATAACTGCTGTTTTTGTCATTAAACAGAATATATTATATTTCTATGAGTTATTCACAATGTTTTTATTGTGAAATATAGATCTCATACGAAGAGTTATTATCCCTTTAACCTGGTGTAACAAAACTGAGGGATTGTGTAACAGAAAGTCCGCCCTCCACTCTTGAAATTAGAAATTTGTCTAGCTGAATCATAGTTCTAAACCGTACCAAATGGAACTGTTTGCCCTCTAAAAGTACCAAAAACCAAAATTTTATCAACGCCAAAAGAGGGGGGGGGTCGGCTTCGCATCCGCGGACTCCACCTTCAAATAATCCTTTTTTGAAGTTGGTTAGGCGTACTGAAATCTTTTTGACACGGAATTGGGAGCGATGTAAAAGTGCTTGGTGAATTTCACACAGATGAATTTTATAATCTGCAGGTGCATTTATTTGAAATACAAGTAATAAACGATCGAAATATAAGTTTACAAGACGGGTAAAGTGCGAGTGGCGTCCTATGTCCCAACTTGCTGCCCGTGTGTGGATGTAAACGGTAATAAGTCGTCTCGAAGTATGCAGAATTTTATATCTAAACAATAATTTTCTACTGAGGAAGAATAAAAAGTGTCCAATTTGGTATCGGCTCGAGTTATTCCCGGCTAAAAAAGTTCCGCAACACCGCAGTTTTATTTCCAAAAAAAAAAAAATAATAATAATAATAATAAATAAATAATAATAATAAATAAATAAATTTAATTTAAAAATATCAATTTATCACCTGGACATTGCCTGATTTTATGGAAGACACTGGGGTGACAGAAATCGCCAAAACTTAAATTTAAGTAAGATAAGGGGCGATTGAATAGAAGATAATTTCGACTGATAATTAAACGAGCCGCGTGCACATCCATTAAAATCAATTCGCAATCTGGTGATTATTTTGCCATCTGTACAAGCCTTCCTCCTTTTAACAAAAAGAAAAATTAGAGAATAAAATTTTATTCAACTATTATATACAGTAACATTCAATTTTAAAAAGTACTGTAGTAATCATTATGAATTATGTAAATGAAATGAATCAATGAAAGTCGCATTATTTAAAGTTTAAAGATTTCCATTCCCGTCTTTATCATCTAACATCAGAACACATACAGTCCGATAATGTTGCTCTTGTGGTCGGAAGCTGGTACCCGATGTCTGCGGGCCTTGGGGGGGGGGGGGGGGGGGGGGAAAACCCGTCTAAACCCTTCGTGGGGAATGCCGGGAAAGTGCCCACGCCCGGATACTTCAGTCTTTATAACATGATAACTTAAGTTTTTTATTGGCACAGCGCCTTACAGTTCAAGAACATCGTCCCGTGGTGCAGCTGAATAAACTTTCTCTTGTGACTACAAACTTTTCTCTATATACACTATACTGGTACTCAAGATGAAGCACAAGAATTTGCCGAAGTAATTTCTACAGAAAGTGGTACTGAAGCCAATTAAGACATTTACTAGAGTCTTAACACAATTAAACTGAGACTAATTTTAACTTTATCTAGGGGGATATGAAGTCGTGAATAAAGCGACTCAACCCAATTACTGAAAGCATCCATCAAAACTCGAATATAGTTCTCTTTAATGATAAAATATATAAAAAATGGTAATATGATTATTACCCAGGCACCTCAATGGTTTAAACTAAACTTTGACATATATAAACTTCTCAAATGTAATTTTGCTTTGCAATCGCAACTACCTGTATGATACAAGTAAAGAATAAAGCAAGCTTGCTTTGAAATATTTCAGATCTCACTTTACACTTGATGGCCGTCTATGTAAATTTCAATGCGAATTTTTTGATCCGGAGAAAAAAGTGCATATGTGATGAATTGGATATATTTGTCAACTATAACACTTGAGAAAATCATAACATTAGTAATATAAGTAATGTGCGATCCTCTATCTTGAGGGATGATTGTGTGCACCCAGCCATCCCTCACGAGGAGCAGACTGTACAAAAATATAATGAAATATTTTCTCAAACGTAAAATATTTCTTTAAAGACTTTGCACAAGCTATCAATGTAAAACGTCTTCATGTAAAAGCATTTACATGAAGTCAGATTTTACAAAGATGTGAGGGTTAGTTGAGATTAGTGTGCGGATTATGATCTTCTCAAACGCTATACCGACGAATAACTCTACATCATCAACAGCACAAATTTGAAAAATCACTACATCACTAAGATTGAAATAAAACACAACCGACCATAAGCGATGGTAGCACCAATGTTTTGTGAGCAAAAATCTATCTGCATTCAGAATGTGGATAAAGCAACTGGATATTCAATAATTTTTTTAAGATAATTATTATAATAACCGTAGAGACAGACAAGCTTTTCATACAGAACCACAATTCATCTTATTCAATTGATCACTTATGGAATTATGAATGATCATCCTGAACTTATTTTTTTCTTAAGCTATTGAAATAAAACGTTTCGCTGTCATAAGTGAAAAATAAAAATTACTAAATGCAATTACACCCAACTCATATCTGTGACCCATGAGCCGCAAAAATTCTCAATATCCAAAAGACTTGAGCATATTATCGCTCTTCATTACCATTCCACATTCTCTATTTTTTTTCTTTTTTTTTTTTTTTTTTTTTTTTTCAGACAAGCTGTGTCCTTAAAAATCAAGACTGCTAGGATGTCCGATTATCAATGAAAGTGGCTACAGAGGCTCGTTGCTAGCGCCATTGGATATTTAGGCTCGGATTGATGGTATCTGCGTTCGGGCATCATTTCTGGAAAACTGCCCTTTCATAGCCTACAAATGAAATGCTAGGATTTACACACCGTTAACACTAATAAGTATTTTGATATTTCATAATGCTTTGGTTCTTTACATGATTATTTTATTTTATTTTATTTTATTTTTTAACTTTATTTTATTTCTATAACACAACACAAGAAAACCACATCATGATTTAGATGAGTGCTAAGATTCTACAAAAAGAAAGTGAGTAGAAAATAAGAGGGATAAAGGGATAAAGGAAGGCATGTGAATCACAAAAACGCCTATCGATCTAAACAATATAAACTGATAAAAATACAAACTCACCTGTACGATGGCCTCTTAGTACCACAACCGCTGCACTGAGGGTGAGGTTGGGGGGGGGGGGGGGGGGGGCAGTAGCTCCTGGTATTCTAGACCAGTGACAACGTCACGTGTGTCACATTGAGACTGATAAAGATCTGAAAATTGGATTTCAAAATATTTTGTACCAGTGCTTCTTTTTGCAAGTTTGTGACAAATTGAAAGAGCTTTTGGATTCTAAAATGTCTGCTATATGAATTTCGGTGAGTAAATTGTAAATAGAAAACAAATGTCTACATTTAGTTACTAGACAACAGTTTCTAAACAGTCTAATTTATAACAATTTTGTGTAAGGTGTTGCACAAAATGTCCAGTTTGTTGAATTTGCATTGGCATAAGATTTGTAATATCTGTAGAATGAATTACAATTAAGTTCGTTGTTCACCCTCTACCCTGGCCCATAACTTACCTTAAAGGGTCCTAAATCACAGTGGTATCACAACTAGGCAAGGACTCTTGAAATCCCATATGGTGATATTGCTTTCTCCATTTTAACTTGCAAAAGTGGACCATCATCTGCCTCAACTTCAAAACAGAAATTTAGAATACATTAGTTTCCCCATTTACCTGTTCCCCTTACCCAACCCACTAATATTAAAAAGTTCTTCATTCCAGAAGTGTGTCAAGGGGAAGATACACTGCCTTGTGAAAGTGAACTATGAAATTAATGTGGTTAAGGGCTTTATCTAAAAAAAGTGTAAGATACGAAAAAATACTTTAGTGTATTATTCTCTGCAATAACACGAGTTACCTTTTACGGCTTGAAAGATTTCCATTTCAGTAGAACACCCTATGCCTCTGATGTTCCCTCATGCAACCACCTTATAAACAGACCACGGCTGGAATCTTCTTACGAAAAGTGGGAGCTCTAGCAGGGCTTGCCATAATCGAATTCTGTAAACAGAAAGGAAAAATATCATTAGTTTTATCTACCTCCTTCAAAGTACTAATTTTAAAAAAGTGGTTTATCCCAAAATTGTAGTTAATGGCCGTGGGAAATCTTTCTTTTTTTTTTGTGGTAACAGTGGATTGTTTCATAACGGTGCATGGTTAAGAATTATGATTAGACGTTTTCGATAAATCTTGATTTACTTCAACGCTTTAAGGTATGAACAAAAGTGAATTCTTGTCTAGTTTAATTTGCATTAATTGTGTATCGAAATTGTGTATTGTGTAACCCTTTGTTGCATCAATAATTCTATTATTTTCTGTGTAAGCAATGACTGTGACATACTAATTATCGTTTGGACCATGGGATTTTTCGAAAAAACCTTTTGATTTGATTTAATTTTTAAGGTAAGTGTGACATCATGATTCTAAAAATGTCAAGGTCTTGTTAATAATAACATTTAAATGCAATCCAGTCAAGCTGTATTTAAATTTGTATACGGACCAGTGAATCCTTATTCAGACCAACAGATTTTAGGAAAGTTGAAGTCCGAGTGGTCAGTAAGGTTAAAAGCTTATGGCAAAGACTGCAAATAAATAATATAAGTTTATTTCTCTCCCAAATAACGCGGGAAACCTTTAAGGGTTTTTCATCTCAGTGAAACACCATATGCCTTGGACGCTTCCCCAATGCATCCACCTCGTAGACGGACCATGGCAGGACTCGCTGGACGCTTCCCCAATGCAGCCACCTCGTAGACGGACCATGGCAGGACTCGGTGGACGCTTCCCCAATGCAGCCACCTCGTAGACGGACCATGGCAGGACTCGCTGGACGCTTCCCTAATGCAGCCACCTCGTAGACGGACCATGGCAGGACTC
>NW_019775458.1:605341-639393 GCF_001039355.2 Lingula anatina | reverse complement strand
GGACTCGCTGGCCGCTTTCCCAGTGCAGCCACCTCGTAGACAGACCATGGCAGGACTCGCCAAGGATTGGTCGAATTAGATGAAGTGTGGATGTGGGCCCTCTTCTCCTTGCAGTTGTCAGTGGGAGCTCTATCGAGAATCGCCGTATTCGAATCCTGTTAACAGAAAGAAAAACGGATTAATGACTTTTCCTACCTATGTCAGCACTCTGCGGACAGGCTTACCTTTAAGGGGTTTCCATCTCATTGAAACACCACATGCCTTGGATGCTTCCCCAGTGCAGCCACCTTGTAGACAGACCATGGCAGGACTCGCTGGCACCAAAGATTGGATCCTGTTAACAGAAAGAAAAACAGATTAATGACTTTTCCTACCTATGTCAGCACTCTGGATACAGGCTTACCTTTAAGGGGGTTTCTATCTCATTGAAACACCACGTGCCTTGGATGCTTCCCCAGTGCAGCCACCTCGTAGACGAACCATGACAGGACTCGCTGGACGCTCCCCCAATGCAGCCATCTCGTAGATGGACCATGGCAGGACTCGCTGGCACCAAGGATTGGATCCTGTTAACAGAAAGAAAAACGGATTGATGACTTTTCCTACCTATGTCAGCACTCTGCAGACAGGCTTACCTTTAAGGGGTTTCCATCTCATTGAAAAACCATATGCTTTGGATGCTTCCCCAATGCAGCCACCTTGTAGACGGACCATGGCAGGACTCGCTGGACGCTTCCCCAATGCAGCCACCTTGTAGACAGACCATGGCAGGACTCGCTGGCTCCAAGGATTGGTCGAATAAGCTGAAGTGTAGATGTGGGCCCTCTTCTTTTTGCAGTTGTCAGGGGGAGCTCTATCGAGAATCGCCATAATCGAATCCTGTTAACAGAAAGAAAAACAGATTAATGACTTTTTCCACCTATGTCAGCACTCTGCAGACAGGCTTACCTTTAAGGGGTTTCGATCTCATTGAAACACCACATGCCTTGGATGCTTCCCCAGTGCAGCCACCTCGTAGACAGACCATGGCAGGACTCGCTGGCACCAAGGATTGGATCCTGTTAACAGAAAGAAAAACAGATTAATGACTTTTCCTACCTATGTTAGCACTCTATAATCGGGCTTACCTTTAATTGGTTTCCATCTCTTTGAAACTGCACATGCCACAGTGCAGGCACCTCGCAGACAGACCATGACGGGACTTGCTGGGACCAAGGATTGGTCGAAGTAGCTGAAGTGTAGATGTGGGCTCTCTTCTCCTTGCAGTTGTCAGTGGGAGCTCTACCGAGAATCGCCATAATCGAATCCTGTTAACAGAAAGAAAAACGGATTAATGATTTTTCCTACCTATGTCAGCACTCTGCAGACAGACTTACCTTTAAGGGGTTTCCATCCTGTTGCTAGACAGACCATGACAGGACAAGCTGGCACCAAGGATTGGTCGAATTAGCTGAAGTGTGGATGTGGGCCCTCTTCTCCTTGCAGTTGTCAGTGGGAGCTCTACCGAGAATCGCCATAATCGAATCCTGTTAACAGAAAGAAAAACAGATTAGTGACTTTTCCTACCTATGTATATAATAAGTAGAAACCTGGAATGCATGGAAATATATACAACGACACTACAATAAAGCAGCCCACAACAGCAGAAAGCCGGTGATGTATCCTGCGAAGATTCCTGAGCGACGATTCCTCGTGGAAAGAAGCGAAGGTTTTAGCTGGCCAGCTTAGAGAAACGTCGAATCCACCGTCCAGATGACTGCGTGTGTAAGAAACAATATGTCGATGAGCGATGCGATGACTTGGGATGAGGAAAAGATTCGGAGAAATGTGAGTTGACTCCTGTGTCCTTTTTGCTTGATACGGGGCGCAATACATGGCATCCTTCTTGTTGCTCCAGATCTGTCTGTCGTTGAATGAACGCAATTTCAAAATTCCGCGCTTTTATGCTTTCAGTGATGTATAGTCACATGGTGGCGTTCCAGTTGTCATCAGTGATCAATTTGTTCATAGGGGGTGGCGTTTGATAGTGATGCCCATAATTGATTATAATATCTTATTAACATGAACATTTAATTAACTATTTTTATTTTGATTGCTCTGTTTATCATTTTATTATATAATAAGAGTAATAAGCACTTAATAGTGACTTCGAAATGTACAGGCAAATTTGATGAAAATTTCTGAGCAATATACTTTCTCCCCAAAATTATAATGGACACTATGTCCGTTAAACTAGAACAGGTAGACGTGAACTTCTCACACGCCACAATGGTACGTGCGTATTCGAACACTGATCCAAAATGTGGATGATGTAATAGGTTGTAGGGTGACTGCATTTTCGAGGCATCCCAGGGAGCATGATTGTTTTGGTTGTAGTAAATTGTAGTGAGTCGATTGAAAGTACACTGGGCCTAGCAGGTACAGCCACAACATACTTTAAAATACATGTTGTAATCAACCGACTTGTTATTCTGAGAAATGAAAAACGAGTTATTGCGTTTTTACGAAACGAAAGAAAGTAGCAGTAGGTCAGATGAAAAATATTGATTTACTTATACCAGGCAGTAGAAACAAATGCATATTTTTTATATAAAGCGTCTACTGATATAGGCTTGGACCTAACTAGAGATATTTAGGTCCATGATATAGGTAATGACTTTCTCATTTATGCGTTTACTTTATCCCCTTAAACCTCAGTTGAAAAATGCACTAATACACGTTTTATCATTGTTTTAAGTCTGAGTGGTCACTGGCATCTTTTCACATCTCCCTGGCGATCACACCAACCTAAGTTGTCGAACACTAGAGCTTACATGTTAATAAGTCAATTGCTTATTATCAGTGTTTTCATGACCAGGCACACAACAGCTCCATTTGTGTGTTTGTTTGTTTGTTTTTTTTTTTTTTTCAGTGAGGTGGTCTTTGACTTGACCCTCCTTGAAAATCGGGACTTGCTTCGCCTGCCTTCTCCATATATATGTCCATTTAACATTTTAAAAAATTTCATTAGGAATTATCGAGAGAAAAAATGTATGTCCAAGCGAAAAGATGTACTGCGATACCCGAGCGTTCATGTTTGTAAATATCCCATATATTAAATAACAAAAGTACCTCTAGACAATGATGGCTTACTTCAATTACAGTAATAAGAGATAACAGACAGTTATAGCCGTTTATATTTTACATGTTTTTTTAATTAATGAAATGTTAACAATGAAGAGTATTGATGTTATGGATATTGAACATGAGAAGTGCAGTCGATCACCCAGAGTTTCAGAGACAACTAGCGAGTTTTATTCTGTAAGTTTAAGTAACACCCTGAGAACCACAGGTCGGTCCAAACTCTTCTATTATCAGGATTATCGCATCCGCGGACCCCCTTCTAATAATCCTGGATCCGCCCCTGCATGGGAGCATTGTTTTTAAGGGGAGATAAGTATAGTCTTCTCTTTCTGATGTGTCGACCAAAATGAAGAAATGTCAATGGCTTTTACTATTTAATAACCTCCATTGGCTTTCTCCTGACGTTGTGCAACACATGGCGTTGTTCAAAATTATTACCTCCGGCAAGGAGGTTATGTTTTTGGTTCAGTTAATTTGTCTGTCTGTCTGTCTATCTGTCTGTTAGCAACATTGCAGAAAAAGTTATGGACCGATTTTGATGAAATTTTCAGGGACTGTCAGAAGTGGGCCAAGGAACAGATGATTAGTTTTGGTGGTGATCAGGTCAATAATCAATCAATAATTAAAAATAAAAAAATAAGTTATGGACCGATTTTGATGAAATTTTCTGAAACTGTCAGAAGTTGGCCAAGGAACGGATCATTAATCAATCAATAATCATAAATCAAAAAACTAAATCAATATAGAATGAAAATTTAGGGGTGAAACGGCGTTCGGTGCAGACTTTGCTGCCCTGGCGGAGGTCTGCGCTGTCGGAGTGCTTTCTAGTTATAGATTACGATTACGATTACGTGCATTGCATTTCTTGTTGATAGTCCGGTTGGTAAGCTTACGATTGCATGATATAAATTTCAAAATAAAACAGAGAGGTAATTTGGTTTCAAAGGAACTGTGCAGTCCGTGTGTAGTTTATTCTCGTTGAAAAGTGTTTAAACTTTAATTCAAAAATAGAGAGTCAGCAAATGAGTTTTTACACCAATATAATGTACCAATATAATGTGTGTGTGTGTGTGACGGGTAATAGTTTTCAGACCATTTATTTGGTGAAGACAATGCCCTTTATAGCGATAGAAATATTTTACGCACACAAGATGACAAAAACTGCCGTTAAATTTTTAAAAAATCTAGTTTTTGCGTTTTCTTCCTCCCAATCCTTTGGAAGAGATTTTCTTGTCCTACAGTCAGTAAGCGTCTCAAAGTCATTCAGGAGGTACAAGTAACCTTGTTCTGTGGCAGATCATAGGTCATGGCAGAGTAGGTACAAGCCCCTCCCTATTAATGAAACAAGGGAACATCGACCAAATTTTCATCCTTGAGCCGGACATGCTGAAGTCAAAATGTCCTTGTCCACCGTTTTATATTTGCTGAACAAACTGATTCAAGATCTTCCACCTATTTTTCCATAAATACCTCTTGAAAATAATAATGATTAA
Organism: Lingula anatina; assembly: GCF_001039355.2. The sequence continues at coordinate 634,777 of NW_019775458.1, read as the reverse complement.
GCAAGGTTAATTTAAATATTGATTTATTTCTTTATATAACAATCTTATACCATTTAATGTGTAATTAATTGTATTTGCATTGATTTGCATTTGGCTACACATTTCATGCCCCATTTTTAACATATTGGTAAAATAACAAATGCTCATTCCCCATATTAACATATTGGTAAAAAAAAAAAAAAAATAAAAAAAAACAAAAAAAAAAAAAATAAATAAATAAAAAAAAAAACACTCCCGGAAGGAATGAGACATATACAGTTATTCTTGAGGGTTCCATGGGAAACTTGAAGAAGTTACATTGCGCAGGCTAAAACAGCCTATAAAACAACAAAATTCACATTTATCCCTGTTATAACTTAAAAATAAATTTTAAGCATAAATATTACTGACCACTATAACAATAAATCTCATTTGACAGAAAAATCATCAAATCACTGCCGATACCTTTAGACCATTTTAGTATTTTGAGAATTAAAAATATGAAAGAGAAACTGTTCATTAATTAATCACAGGTGCTTCAATCTCTAACCTGATGTCATATTTCTATAGTCCCCAAAAATACAGTACGCTGAACTTGAAAATTTCTTTATTAATCATCAAACAGCTTTTAAATAGCACATTAACAGGTACATTTAAAAATCAGGAATAATTATAAATAATTCATAATAAAATGACACAAATATCACTACTTTAACAACTGACACAGTTCCTCAGGGGTAACATTGCCCCCTGTCAACACAACAACCACATTTTTTCCCTCGAAGTCTGGGACTTTTCCTGCCATTAAGGCTGCAAAAGCAGCCGCACCTGAGGGTTCCACTTTTAATCCGGCATTATACAGTGCTGCCACAGCAGCAACGATTTCTTCATCTGTCACTAAAAGGATTTCTTCAACAAACTGTTTACAAAGCCTGTATGTGATTTTACCTGAAATATATCAATTTGTGTGTGTACTCTCTGTAGTATCGCCAATCAATTTTGCTTCTTGTAAGACATAAATGCATGCAAATGTTTTTTTTTCTCATATTATCACACTATCAAATTAGATATAATTAAGGAGTTTCAACACATTTTATCTTATTTTTCCATACAAAATATAGTATATTAAATAGACTAGATCTTCAACAATTGTTTTCTGCATTCACGTTTCCAGGTTGTTTACATAGAAATTAGATGGTCGAGGCTAGATTGCAGTGTGAGAGGATTAATGCAGATGAAAATTTCCGTCTACAATTGGACATAACTTTCAGTCCAAAGTTCTTTAGAATTCAAAATACACAGAAATGAGATCCAGAATCACTTAATCAGTTTCAACACTCATTTAATACATACCTGCATATGGTGGGGCCAGACCAGCTGCTAAAGTTTTGACATTTGAATTACTTGCTGGACACCCCATCTTAAAACTGTCATACATGGTACATGCTACAATGAAATTGAACATTATACATAATGAATGATAAAAAGTTTTTCTGAGGGATTTAGCAAACTTGATATTTCAATATTTGTGACAAATTCTTCATAGAACAAGTCAACTTGCTAAACACAATGAGCAGTGATACAATGTTTCAGCTTTCTTTTCTTTTATTACAAAATGCACTGAAAAGGTTTTATTTATGAATAGGCAAAACTGTCATAGTCTAGGAACGGGATTTCCTTTTCTTCAAAACCTCAACTTTTAGATCAATAAAGGCATTGAAACTTTCCTCATTATATTCATTCACGAAATAATGATAATTATATGGTTCTTGGTACTGAAGATACAAAAATATTAAAAACATTACCTCCTACAGGTTCGACTGCATAAACTCTACAATTTGGTGCTCCGCAGAATTTAATGGCAGCAGCTGTTCCAGCAACCAGCCCTCCTCCCCCACAGCACACCAGAACAATATCGGGTTTCTCTGGAGACAGGTCGGCTAGGATTTCAATGCCTAAGCTGAAAGAAACCATGAAAGACCAGGAAGGAGGGAAAATGAATTTTTCCTAGAAAATCAGTACTTATGACACTATCCTCTCTACTTAAGCTCTCGGCCAATACTGAACATTTGACCCACAGGTACAGTACTGTATTACCTTTAATTCTTGAGCCAATTATATGTATGCTGGTTAATCACTATTTGGCAAATTAATTTCTTTTGACAAGTAAATAAATAACATGTGTGTGTGTGTGTGTGTGTGTGTGAGAGAGAGAGAGAGAGAGAGAGAGAGAGAGAGAGAGAGAATGAGAGACTAAAAAAATTCCAAAAGGTTGAAAACAACGAAATGCTTCCTAATTCTACCTTCCATGTCCAGCCACAAGATTAAAGTCATCAAAAGAGTGAAGGTAAAGCATCCCTTGTTCTTTGACATATCTTGTCACTGTTGGCTCCAGCTCTGAAGTGGGACATCTTTCAACTTTTGCACCCAGGTCCTAGAAACATGGGAATTAAATAATAGCTACGGCCGTATATAATATAATAAACTACACATGGTATTTTCACTGCTCAGGCCTGTAGGCAGGGATGTTCCCAAGGTGGGGAGATGGGAGGTGGGTGGGTGACAGAAGAGTTCCACTGCAAATCAAAATTTGATCTTGGTTCTAGACATTTCTCAAATTGGGTCAGTTAAGGAGAGGTGGAAGGGGGAGGGTCCACAGATTGAGAAAAAGAACCTCCCTATTGAAATTGCATCATCTTTTAGATTAAACAGTTTCCCAAAATAATATATTCTTAATCAATGTTCTCATTTCTTCTTCTTCTTCATGTGCCATCACCGATTCGGTGTTTGACGAACGATGATATTTTGCCAAAGGGTTCTATTTCTCACCCATGACCAAAGGTGTTTTGGTGGTAATTCAAATTCTCATCCCTATCCTCATTAAATTCATACTCACCTGTATGACAGTTACCCTATTGGCAGGTGCTGTCTCAGGCATAATCACCAGGCCCTGAAGACCCAGTCTGGCAGTGGCGTAGGCAAATGCTTTGCCATAATTCCCTGCTGACATTGTGATCAATTTGGTCTCTCCACTGGTCACACTGGCAGGTAGGTGTTGTAGTTGGTTACTGACCCCTCTCACCTTGAATGAACCTGAGACGAAAGTGAAGATAATCTCAGCATTTTTATTAAGTTTATTGTTATGTCAATGGCAGTGACAGGTTTTTTTTATATAAGACTTTTTTTCTGCACTCCAGTGTTTCTATGTATCAAGCCACCTTTGATTTTTTGTTATTCCCTATTAATATCTTGGTATGAAACTGTTTAACATATAAAAGTAGCTTTTTTTAAAATATCACTAACCTACTAATACCCTTCAAAGCATGTCTTCAATGATATCCACAGCATGAATTTTGTTTAGTGACTGCACTGTTATAGGTAAATAAAAAGACATATCTGAAAATTACAATAGCTCTGCTTCTCACTCAGAATAAGTTTTTTTCCTAAGCAATAGCTGAAGTTGTTTACTTTCTACAAAAGCAGTGCATCTCATTCCCTGATGAATTGGAATGCAAGAAGTATATTTCTGTATTTAGCTGTTGTTTAAAAGAAGCTCTTACTTCGTGCTGCAGATACCAACTACCTTCATGTTATATTGGTTATTATTAGTGACCGTCTGTAAACAGCATATATTGATTTATCACTGATAAATTAATTTTCAGACCCTCTGTAGGGTCTGGACATCTATTTTTGTGTTGCTTAATTAATGATGTTGAGTGTTGACTGCGGTCAAATATGTACTGATTGATTGATTGATTGATCACTGATTGGTTCATTATCACTAACCTGTCACTTGCATATTCTCCAGTTTCAAAGACAATGTTCTGACACTCTGTAGAGTAGGGAGGGTGGGGAAGAAAATTCCTGCATCTTTTATCAAGGGTGTCTTAACACAGAGGGGGCTCTCCTCAACAAATTTTGCAGCTGCTTGCAACTTTTCTGCATCTAGTTCTTCATCTGCCATAGCTCAACAACTGGCTGGAATATTAATCCATTGTAAAGCGCAATGCAGTGTGTATTTTAAACTATTTTGGTATTAACTTGTAACTGTCCTTATAATGTCTGAGGGTATTGCAATTTAACAGATGATTATGTCTAGATTTTTCCACAAAATTTTACTCACAATGTGAAAAGTATGAGTTCAAGAATAATGAATCCTTTTCATCTTTTTTCACTTTCCATTGTATATGACAAAAAGAAAAAAATGTTATTATTTGCATATTACAGGGTAGTACAATAGTACAGCCTCAATATCTCTGATACTAGTCAATGTATTTTCTAAACAAATGACTGAGTGTAAACAAATAGTCTCTGACTGCAGAGGACGAGCAAATAGACTTGTTGCTGCCTCAACGGTTCCCTGCCATCCGACATGAAACTAAAAAAATATTACAAGCAAGCGTGAAATCATGATATAAATAAAATCGCAGTACTTGAAAAATAAATGCCTCTCAGTCAGCCTGCACACCCCCAGCTACCATGCATGTTGTCACAAAATTAGGTCACTTGCACGCATGCGCAAAAACTGTTAAATTGACCTACTTACAGCTTGCTAATCTCAATCTATGCTACCCCTCTACAGCACTATTGCGAAAAAATGCTCAGTTCGCGGTTACAAACGGACAAAATTGCGCAGCTTGTTGTTGGAAATTGGAGATATATTTGACCATTATTATTATAACATTCAAGAGGTAGGTGAAAAGGCAGTAAAAGAAAACGGTAAATTAACCCTTCATCTTAATGGTACCGTTCTTAGATTTTTCTTGCAACTGATAGATTCCAAGTAATTTATGAAGAAAAGTGGTGGGGGTAGGGGTATGTCTTTGTTTCCCGCGCAGTCGCAATGGGCACCTGCTCAAAGTAAAAATTTTCGGCAATGTTTGTGTCGAAAATTCTCGATTTGTCGTTTCCTTTTAGTCTGCGCCAACACCACCCTGCTGGTGAAATGGATCTTGGCCTCAAGTAGACTGACCTTTTTGGACAAAACAAAGCGAAAATTCTGTCAAATTTGAAGAATTATCACCCCCTGTCTCTAGCAGACATCTTTCTCGAAAGTGGTGCAAATTCGCGCAGACTCTGGCGCAGTCGCAAATGTTCCCCAGTGATAGACCACGCTTGACTCTCAAGATAACTTGTCTGGGACAATTTTAGAAATGTTGGATTGTTTTTTTAGCTTATATCTCTCGCAAAACGACGCTCTCATTCTCATCCGATGGGCGGTATCTGGGGGCGAGTCAGTTGCTGGTCGTTGTTGTGCAGTCACGCCATTATTTTTCGATTAGGGCGCACTTAAATTCGCTTGGTCTTACAAAACGTAAAATGCTTCTCAAAACTAGTAGCATGTTTACATATTTAATACTTTTCACGTAACGGGAATATGTGCTGAGGAATTTCACAAGGAAACGAAGAATTTCTGCCTTAAGCAGTATTCAATATGGTGATTGTAACGAACATAAATGACACCAGCAATTGTAGGCCAATAAAGGAAAACGTTTATGTCTGCTAGTGTTACATTCATTTCTAGCACGGTTGTCAAAAAATGCAAGTTTTACATTTCACATATTGCTGTTTATTTTAAGAGCAGTGTTCATCAGTTTGTTCTTTATGTGTGTGGGATGGTTGGGGGGGGGGGAACAAACTTGCCTTAAAAACTGGTTTGAGCATGACAGAAGTCATAGTTTTCTGGAGAAAATGTAAATTACAGTGTAGAATGTGTGAGAGAATTGGATGACAAAGCTTTTTGAGTCTTTCCCTGCTGAATAATTGACATAACAATGAAATAGATCTACTCAATTCACACCACCTGGCTCCCCATCAACCATGCACCAACCACAATTAAATTTTTGAAGTTTGAATGGTGAGTTTGATCTTTGATTTTGAAATGTTGCCTCGTCGAAATGCTTCTTGTTTGAAAGAAACCACTCCCTAATTGCTTTTCAAAATAATAAAAAATAAAAAACTCTTTGATTCTGGGTCTACACTTGTACTGTTTTCTTCACTGTGCAGTTGCATACTCTTAATATTACAAGTCTCTTAATTTGTTCAGTAGGATTTGGATGCAAATTGACAAGCTTTCTTTTTGAAAATTTGAAAATGTGTGTTTTTCATGAGCAGATAAAAGGAAACTAGATTTTGGGTATACATTGCCTTAAATCATGTGTGCACTTTGTTATTACCTTATAATGTAATGAAAATGAGAATGATGACTTAATTATTTCAATAGTTTTAAAATTTATATTTCTTCTTTCCTCTCTTCATGTCTCAGAAGCTGCCATGTCGCACCACGTTGTGACGACAATCAACACATCGTCCATCAATAACAGCGGTCAGCTTCACCACAACATGAGCCATCACTCCATGATTTCAGACGATATGGACAGTGAGCCTAGCTCACCAGAGAGCTCCTTTGACCATACCGACCTTTTGGGATCGGACGATGTTGCCACGCAGCTAGCTGCAGCAGGTATTAGAGGGAACTTTTAAGTCCCTGATTAGTGGGAATTAAGTTTCAGAATGATGTGTTGTATTACATTTACAATCACCACCCATTTTGAAAAAAAAAAAGAGCTTTAAGGCAAACATGAAAACAAAAACTCCTTTCAGTAATTTTCCCGTTATCAAATATTCTGTTAAACATAACAAAAATGGAGACTGCTGTGGTCTTTTGAAAAAAAAAATAAAATAACTATGTCAGACTTCTGAATTGATTTTGTAGCTTATTATTTGTATCATGAGAAGTAAAGCATGGCTTTTGTGATAATTTGAATATTTCAGGCCCCATTGGTGTTGCTGCAGCTGCTGCTATTGCCACAGGAAGGAAAAGAAAAAGGCCACATTCATTTGAAACAAACCCTTCTATTAGAAAAAGACAACAAACAAGGTTACTTAGGTATGGAGGTCAAAGCAGTGTGGTATCACTTTTTTGAGGTCAACAAAAATAACATATTAACCAAAAGAAAAAGTTTTTTTTTGGTGTCAGAGGATAAGTTGATGCTTATATGGACTTGTCTGTTTTTGTTACTTGCAACCAAGCAGGGCCATACAGACTTTAGATTTAATCTTCTTCTTTTGATATACTAAAAACCATGACTATACCATTTGTGCCACAGGTTTTGTTAGGTCTAAACATTAAAACTTGTCTTTATTCAGTTTGGTGTCATAACTTGTAGGAAATTAAAAGCCACCATAGATGAATTCACAACCCGAGTAGGGCAGCAAGCTGTGGTATTATGCTGTACTCCTGGGAAGCCGTCACAGTCCACACAGTCTTACAAAGTATTTGGTTCACAACCTTTGGAAACCGTGGTATGTATGCTCAGACCAATATGGTATATATCTTACCGGACTGTACTTTTGAATCCAGATCAATTGATTAATTTAAATGATTTATTGCCATCATCTAGTAGTAAAACATATTTTGTCTTGTACTATTTGTCAGATTTTTGCTCAGTGTTTAATCTAATTTTCTTTATTTCTAGGTTCGTAACAGTCGTAACACAGTTATGCAGGAATTGGAGCAGGCGCTGTCTCAACAGATTCCTCAACCCTCAGCAGATCTCGTGGGGCTTCACGAATTACCGCCTCTTGTCATTGATGGTATCCCTACTCCAGTGGATAAGATGACACAGGTGAGACAATTATATTGAAATTGTGATTAATATTGGTAAAAATTTAACAGCATACAAAACACATTCAACTTTGATATAGCAAAAAAAAAAAACTTTCAATTTTAGCAATGTTCTCCTTTTTACCAACTTGGCAAGGTATGATCTTTCCAAAACTGTTGAGGAAATTTTGCTTTATTAGCTGGTTTTCAAACTATTCATAACATTACAAATAAAATCCACTTTCTCTATCTCTGCTATGAGAGAGACTCAAAATTAGAATCTTAGAACTAAAAAAAACATCTTGTACAATATAAGTTTGTCAACAGTTTTGGATATGGTAAGCCTTGATGATAAAGATATAAGTTTCCAGGATTTTTAAAAAATGATTTAATGATCTAACACTCGTATGGTTTTATGTCAGTGAGTGACAGCAAAAAAAGAATGATTTTTATTTAGCTGATTTTGTCATTTTATCAGCACCTATATTGTGCTTAACTTTAAAAATGCCCAAAAACAAACCAACAAACAATAAAATAATAAAATATTTTATAAATGATAAAAAAAAACAGTCATTGTGATCTTAGGATGTTAACAGGCACAACAGCAGACAAGATTTTGTGGATAATCAATATGTTGTGTACCACTTGGTGTTGAGTGTATCTAGTTTACCTGGCGCTGGTTTTAAAAGAATGTGTGTGTATGGCAGTCTTTGATCGAAAATAAATAAGTGTTTTTCAATTAAATGAAATACTTTGCGTGTTTTGTAATAAGAAAGACATGGATAATGTTTTAACCAATACTTTAGGTTGACTGTGGATTTATTTTGAACTTAAATTTTGATTAAAAAATTTTGATGAATTTTGGGACTAAAGTTCTTCTTTGAAACGTATAGGGAAATCCTGATTTACTGTCTGCATATATGCCAGCCTTGCTATCTAACTCTGATTATCTGATAATAAGAATTCCACCCCCCCTAAACTTTCCATTGCTTGTAGGCATACATTCCAGACTGATCCATTTCTCTTGTCCACTAGGTAGTCAGACAAGGTTATAAGAATCAGCATCAGCTGCTCTTGTCTTCCAGGCACAGCTTCGAGCTTTCATCCCCGAGATGTTGAAATATTCCACGGGGAGAGGGAAACCCAACTGGGGGAAAGACGAGTTCAAACCTCTCTGGTGGCCCGAAGACGTTCCCTGGGCTAATGTCCGTAGTGATGTCAGGACGGATGAACAGAAAAAAAAGGTACACGCGTTTTAAAATTCGGCCTTTATTTTCATCCCCAGGCTCAACTGCGTGCTTTTATTCCGGAAATGCTGAAATTTTCAACTGGGCGCAGTAAGCCTGCCTGGGGTAGAGCAGAAGCACGCCCCATCTGGTGGCCGGGGGACTTACCCTGGGCTAACGTCAGGTGCGATGTGAGAAGTGATGAAGAGAAAAAGAGGGTAGGTAAACACTGTATCAATATGGCCAGTTTCTGCTGTGTGAGCCTGGAGAGAAAAAGGTGACATGACCATTGATACTGATGGGGATGACACGTAGAGATTTGTAGCTTTTTCTCATTTTAAGGAGCTGGTCAAAAGCTGACCTTTTTGTGGTTTTTGTGGAAAGATATTGACATAGTGGCTGGAAAACCAGCATTTACAACTCAGCTGAACACTGTGCAGAAAGTTCTTTTCATTTCTTTTGTCATTTCTTGGCAAAAAATACAATGTAGCCATTTTGAAATTCCTCCATCAAAACTTGGCTTTTAGCTTAAAATTTTTGCCAGCAATCTACCAGAGATTATCCCTTAATGTGTGTGCTCTCACAAAATGAATCCTAGTCTGTATATGTGTTTTGCACTAAAAGTCATAGTGGCAGTCATTGTTAAATTTATAAGTATGCCAGTTGGGAAATATACCATTCTATCACTTTCAGGTTTCCTGGACCCATGCACTAAGAACAATAGTAAAGAACTGTTACAAATACCACGGCCGAGAAGACCTCCTTCCCGAGTTCACAGAATCCAATGACGTTAATAACTCCTCGGTCCAGCAGCATTACACACAGACCGTCATGCAGACGATTAACAACCCCGATGGCACGCTGTCGATTATACAGATCGACACTGGTAGCAATGGTCCTAATGTAGTAACACTTCCAGATGGTACACATGCCACAGTTGTACATGCGGTGAGGGAAGAGAAGTTATGAACAAATTTACAAAATTTAACTGGCATTTGGCCTGGGCCAGTGTTTACCTTGTATATTAGGAGGGGGGAGGGGGGGGAGATAAAGAATATTTTCTCTATCAATTTCTATACTGGCATCAAGTTATTAGTAAAGTAGACCAAATTTTGGTGTAAAGGTTAAGACACTTCTGGATGAAAGATGTTTCTGTGTCAAATTTTGTCTGTATTTGAATTGTGCCATTGCAGTGAGTTTGAAGTTTGGTATGACATTCCTTTGAATTTAAATAAACAAATTAATTTGAATTGAAGGTTAAGCAGGGATGAGATTATTCTGATTATTTGCGTATTTCCGACTGGAGTTCTTGTGTGAAGCACATAACTTGTGTATTACTTATTAAAGCATTGTTTGATTATCACACCTATTCTTTTTTTATGATGTCAGATTCCCCACGGGCATGAAGCCACGCAGGCAGTGCAGACACTGGCCGAGGTTGCAGCCAATCAGCAAGGAGGTCAGCAGACGCCTGTTACTGTGGAAATGAACAGTGAGGCGGCCACGCATGCTGTTGCAACATTGGCAGAGGCAACCCTAAATGACGGGCAGATTATTCTTACAGGGGAACATCTTGGAGGAGATGGACACAGTAAGTGAAGACAACTGTGTGTGTGTGCATGTGTTTCTTCCAATTAAGCGTCATTGCGATTTTCCTGAAAGATTGGGACTGAGGATTTTTTTTTTTCAATTTGACTAATTAGACTACTACCATATTGTACATAATATATTGTGCATAGTGCTAAAAACAGTATATCTTTCATATCAGTGGTGATGTTAACACTGGCTTCAAGCCAAATGTCAGTATAATGGAGTGTAGCAATCTGTTCAATCACTTGCTACTACTTTATGCATTGGGCTAGTTGGACTTGAGTGTCTAGAAGGCCCAGTATAGTAGGCTTAGGAGTTTTTCCGGCACAGACAGCCTGTTGGTTATCTATTCTCTCTCCCTCTCTGTCTCCTAGGTATGATGATCCCTGTCTCCATGTACCAGACTGTCGTCTCACACATCAACCAGATGAATCAATCAAATCAGCATGTTCATGTTGCCATGGCACCTTCCTCGGAGTCACAAGAAAGCAACAGCGAATCGGTACCGGACGCTACGCATGCTGTGGAGATCATCACCGTGTCTTCAGCTGACAGTTCATAGTTTTCTGTTAATCGTTTAAAAGTCTTCGTAATTATTATCATGTTAGGTCAGTAAGGCTCCGTTTGTAGTCTGAATTTATCAGCAGGAATCTTTATTTTAACTCATTAAATACAGAATAGGCACTCATCTTTTGTACTCGGATGTTTAACAGCATTTTAGTCTTTTTTCATTTGTGGGAGTAAATGTGTATTATACATTGTATATATTCATTATTTTTAACTGAAGTACATTTTATGGAGCATCATTCTGTGACAGAAGCAGTTTCACATTCTAGAGAAAGTGAAATGGAGAGAAGACTTGAAAAGATGAAGAATCTTTAAATGTTTTAACTCAAGTTAGCTTTTGTTGTTCATTGAAATCTCTTTTTAAGAATTATGATTACATTTGAGAGGAATTGATTTTGCATGTGTTTGTTCTGTGTAATTTGAAAAATACATCTTCGAAAGACTGATTAATTAATACGATCAGCAGGGATTTTTTTTTTTTTTTACATTTTCAATTTATAAGATATTTAGACATCTTTTTGAGCACATGTATTTAAAATTACGTAATCTTTTACATTTTTTTTCTTATAAACCAAAAATTTTGATGACTGTCCTGTTATATTCTGAAATTAAAGTATATGTAAAGAATTCCAGGCAGTCGCTTAAAATTGTTGAAGCACTGTTATTTGAAGGCAAGCATGACGTGATGCTTCTAGGTAAATGAGTCATTATAATAACTAGGGTACACTTTATTCAAATACTTCTTATTATTCACCTCATCTGGTAAAAGTAATACAATTTTTCCTCATTTTTATTTTCATTTNGTACCATTTTTAGTTATATATATTTTTTGCATATTTTGCAAATTCTTGTTGATTGCATTTTTACAGCTTGTCAAGCACAAGACTGGTGGCTGTGTCCCTTATTTTGTGTATGTGGGGGTCTATACGAATGCGCTTACTCCAGCTGGTGGTACAATATTCGGAGGCGGTATCGCCTCTCTGATCCTCTAGTTTTATTTATTTTTTGCTCCAGCTGGTGTTTCAATAGCCAAACGTAGTTGAAGATGACATTCACTTTACTGATGCTTGCATTTCCTCATGTCCTGTATGTGTCAAGCCTAGCTGTGGTGTTCTTTGGAGATTCTGTTTGCAGTTGTGTTGAATTTCGCAAGTCTGGAACTTTGGGAACATTGAAGGCTCGTCTGCGGACTTGGGTAAAATGCGCCCCAAGTCCTCTTAACAGCCCTATCATTAATGTACAAATTGTAATTTAAATGTGAAGATGTAAAGTTTCATACTTAAGCAGACAAATAAATTTAATGTTTTTCAGCCAAGACATTCTGTCTGCTCCTGAATTATTTAAACTGAAAAACAAATTTTAAAAGAGCACTTAAAATAACAAGTATCTTCTGATTTGCGGGTCTTGTTTGCAATCCAAGGACTATTGGTCATAAAATGTATACAAAACAAGACGAACATTTATAATTCAACTGTTTAATATGTTTGATCACTATTCTTTTGCCTCACAATTTCTGCTGAGATAACTATGCATATTTCTTCAAAATTCAAGAAATTCTTTTTCTGGCTCAGGTCCAGTTTACACTGATACAGAATGTGCACTATTTTTAAATGCAGCACACCAGAAGTATTTCAAACACACAAAAAAGATTTTTCCAAGAGTGAAGAACCCATTTTGCTATGACACCAAAGGTGGCATTTATTACTATAAATGCATTAATAGAATAAAATGCAACATTTGTAAAAGTTGTTTAAATGCAATATTAACCTTATTGGTAGTGGAATCTTTAACAACAGGAAAGAATAATATTCCAAATTCATGATAATACAGTTTTGACTTTCATCTCGATTTCACACACGACTATTCTTTGCAGCTACAAAAACCATGCCAAACCAAAAGCAAGCAAAGGAATAAATTCAACACAAACCAAAAAGAAAGAAGAAAAATCTGAAAAATAAACTGACAAGCTATTGGATGTAGTACATAAAAATTGATATAATTTTATAAGAATAATCCAAATCCTCAAAAGTAGAAAAACTGAAGTAGAATGAAACCTTTAAGCAATAGGGAGAGGATAAATTATTGGCACAAAATTCTGCATGAAAAAGGATTTTTTTTTCTAAATTTTCATTATTGTTCCTTAGATTTTGATATCAACTGGGGGTCATTTGGCCACCATTGGCACTTTTCAATTTTTCCTCTTCAACTACCTTATCCTTTTAAGGATGTTTAAATATCAAAATTTTCACAAAATTAATTTCCTCAGTTATTTTTAACAATTAAGAAATCAAAATGTAGTACCTTTATATATCAAACAACAAATTTAATTGCAAAAATTACTCTTTCAGCCATTTAAAAAAGACTTTAAAATAATTAGCTGGCAATTTTTTAAATCCATGATCAACCTTAGATTTAAATGTCACATCAACATAATACGAATCCAATTTCATTGATGAACATGTTTTTTGTATTATCACCTCAATGAAACCCAAAGGTTTGCAAAAGCTAATATCAATCATAAACACTTAAACAAAAGCCAAATACTAATGCATCCATTGCAAAATGATTTCATCAATTACCTTAGATTTCATAAATTACATCTTATGCCACTTCCAATCATAAATAGTCAATTACCTCCAAAAATGCACTAATATACAACATCACTTTTCCATTAAGAGCTTTCAGCTACAGGACTCTCATAAGTTGTCAATTCCAATGATAAATACTAACTAAAAGATGGCACCATGGATTATAAACCAATATTTTCTGTTCTATCCAGCCTGACATGGTCTCAGAGAGTGGCCCCATAATACAGTGTAATGCTGACATTATCACATGATCCAAATGTACAGTGCTTACTTTGTACAGAGTAGCCCAAAATGACTTGTACAGCTATTTATGTTTTCTTTTTTTTCTTATTTTTTCTCTCGTACTTATTCTCTTTTTTTTTTTTTTGAATATATATGACAATTTTTTTTGTAATGTCCACTGGTGAAAACAAAATATTTTCTAATAAATCTTCTGGTAACATCACAGGATATTATGTGACATCACTAATGACAATATGTATGTGTGACATCACTGATGACCTCACATCTGTGTGACATCACACTTGGCACCACATGTGACATCATCAGTAACCTCATAATATAACTGCCAGTGAAAAAGTGATTACACAAACTTGGAGACAAGTTGACACCCATGGTTTCCACTCTCTTCTTTATAATTAGTATCTGAAAGACAGTACAAAAAAGCTGTGTTAATGTAACTCTAAGAAGTCATAAAGAAATATTCTTTTTAAGTCCAATTCAAGGCTTAAGGGAAGTTACTCCAGATAAATAAATAAATAAATAAATAAATAAATAAATAAACAGATTTTATTTTGAACACCTGTAGTAATTGGGTTTGAAATAAATAAATAAATAAATAAATAAATAAATAAATAAATAAATAAATATTATTTTGAATACCTGTAGTAATTGGGTTTGAAATAAATAAATAAACAAACAGATAAATAAACATTATTTTGCATACCTGTAATAATTAGGTTTGAAATAAATAAATAAACAAATAAATAAATAAACATTATTTTGCATACCTGTAATAATTAGGTTGGAAATAAATAAATAAACAAATAAATAAACAAACATTATTTTGCATACCTGTAATAATTAGGTTTAAAAGGTCCAGCCTTGTTGAGGCCCAGGTACTTGGCCTGTTCATCAGACAGCTCTGTCAGGTGTGCATCAAATGTTGGCAAATGGAGGCTGGCTACGTACTCATCTGAAAGGGAAAGTTTTGCTAAGACCTTTGGTTTTTTTTTTTATCTTAAGTTTCTAATTTCAGAGATGGAGACAGGTGAATTCAACATATAACACACACACACACACACACACACACACACACACACACACACACAAAAAAAATTTGAACAATTTTCTATAGTTTATGATAAAATGTACATTAGTTATCAAAGTAAATAATTTAATTTTATTTAATAATTTTATTTCGTTGCATATAATTTCTTTCTTTTTTTTAGTGATATAAGAGGTCTTGGTTGGCTTAGAAAGACAGTGAAATCCTTCGTACCCATTTTCTTTGGCAGTAGATACACATCCTGCTTGTACCTGCCAGGGGGTGCATTGTACAGCTCAATGAGAGCAAGAGCCTGCAACCAGCAAAAACACAGCAATTATAATCCATGCAGAATCATCATACTGTATAAAGTCTAGAATTACACACTTCTCGAAACAGACTGATATAAAGAAGCAATGATGAACACAAAGTCATTATCAGTAGGCGGATCCAGAGATATTTTCTGACAGTCTTCCAAATTATCTTTGTTGATACATCTGCCATTTTTGAACTGTTTTCCAATTAGATTCCTGTCAATGTTAACTTGAAAAATTACGGAAGACCCAGAAGACAGCTTTCGTTCGCCCCTGATGATACTGTATAAAATCTAAAATAATGCACTCTCCAAAATAATGACTGATATAGTGACAATGAGACAAAAACCTAAAATTTCACACATGCTAAAATAACTTTCTATTCATTTATTTCTTCATCTTTTTGACTGTACAAACAAATGTCATAGATGATAGAATACAAAGGAGCCTTTTGTTGGTCTGGTAATATATAATTACTCCTTAAGGTGGCAGCACCTACCTGTGTAGCGGCAGTGATGGATACAACAAAGGATGGAACGCTGGAACAACTCAAATTTACTAAACGTCCCTAAAAGTTCAAGATAGGGCAGAATCTAAGTACATATTTATTCTATTTTTCAATCAGAAAAAAATACATATTACATTATCAGTATGATAAAAAAGAAAACCAGCAAGTTTACATTAAGTTTTCAGTTACTAGTCATTATAATATTATTTGCAACTGATACACACACAAATGATTAAAAAACTGTATCATTTCTTTGAAATTAACAAAAAGTGGAAATATCTTCATAAAAACCATCAAAACCATCAACCAAACCAACTGATAGCCAAGGCTCTAGAAGTTACCTCAGCCAAAAGTATAATCCTCTTTCCATCAGCCCAAATGATATGGTCCACCTGAGAGCGAACTTTCTCCCATGTTAGTTCTGGGGTGCGGAGACTGCCCTATAATATATAGCAACAATACCAGCTATTATTATATTTACTCAAAATAAATAAATAAATAAATAAATATCTCTATGTATATTTTTAATTTTTCAAATTAAAATTTGACTAGGATACAATAATCTACAGAAAGGAAAAGCTTTTGAATATTTTTTTTGTAAGTGTTGTGCTAAAATTGAAATGTGCCTTTATGTATAAATCTTCTCTGTGAAAAAATTATGTTGGCTGGTGTACTGTCTGCATGTATGTTAAAAGAATTTAGGTCAAGATATTCCCTCACAAAATAAAATATCTTATTCATTTTAATCACCTAAAACAACTGCTATCAGTGACCCCCCCCCCCCCCCCCAATGAAGTTCACTAAATACTTACCACATCAATTTCTGTATTTGAGTGGCCCATGTTGCACACTATACAGCCGTTCTTTAACCGGTCTAAGTGATCTCTAGTCACCACATTCTTGTTGCCTGAAAAAATATAAAATACTTGTAGAATTATTTTGTCTAACAACTTATTCCTACTTTGGGACTACTTTCTTTTTTATTTTCAAGGAAGACCCACACATTGTTATTATTATTATTATTATTATTATTATTATTATTATTGTTATTATTATTATTAACACTTACCTGTACAAGTAATAAGGATGTCAATCTGGCGGACAACTTCATTTAATTTGACCACACGAAAGCCATCCATACTACAGGAGAAAAGAAATAACATCATAAACATGTTAGTGCTTACAGATAAAATTTGTGTCAAGGTAAAGCTTCCAAGGATCTTCAAAAATCTTCCAAATTAATATTATTTGCTGGCTGTGAATGCTTAATTTGCATTTCTACCTTTCTTTTTTCACTCGTACTTTAACTGACACTGAAAAACATGTCTAAATACATGTTCCTAAAATGACTTGGGTCTTAAAAATGAACTTAACATTTACAGAGTAGGTGTTAAGACTAGCTTGCACAGTATCTCCACCTATGTTTCTTACCATGCCTGTAAAGCGCAAATGGGGTCAATCTCAGTAACCATGACTACACAGCCTAATCCTCGCAGGGCTGCAGCACAGCCCTTGCCAACCTAAAAGAAAAAACATCCAAGTTCGTATCAATGCTAAAATGAGACGGTCAATTTATTACACTAAAATAAAAGAATTTTATTGTAGTAGCAGAGATAATACAATATCCAATGCTAATAAATAAATAAATAAATAAATAAATAAATAAATAAATAAATAAATAAATAAATAAATAATCAACCTCACTGTTTGTTATTATGGGGATTAATAAAATAAATCACTAATATTATTATTATTTTTTTTTTTGGCAATCAAATTCCACACACCTCACCATATCCACATATTAAGACCTGCTTCCCCCCAAACATCACATCAGTAGTTCTTTTCAAACTGAAAGCAGAATAAAATCATTTACCAGAACAGCAATCAAGTCAAAGAAACGTCACTTGAAACAGAACACAAAATATTCGATTTTACGTATCCAGTTTCAAAAATAGTTTCCTGAAACCAGTTTAAATGTGAAATATTATTTTAGGCATGTCTTTTGTGCTAATCAATAAACTCCTCAACAACTGTTTCTCTTGGGGACGAAAGTTCCAGGGTCTTTTTTTCCATGGTGGGTTTTTATCTAGGCCACCATTATCTCACTGCATGGAAACTAAATTGCCTGATAATTGAAATTTACCTCTTTGCTCTGATGTATCAGTTTCAACACATTTCTAGACTTGCAATGAACTGAACCAGCTTTTGTCGTATGCACTGCAATATTTTACTGACATACAGTTGTACATATAATTTTTAAAAACGTGGACTCCCAAAGCTAATAGTTTACTTAATAGGTCTAAATATAAAATTTTAAAAGGGCAAAAATTGTGCATGTATTATCTCTATCCTACTGGGTATGACTAATATTATCTATAATGTACTGGCTGCTCACTGCTTCAATACCAGACAGAAACTTTGATGCTTTTTGCTTATTAAGGCTTCAGTATAACAGCCATTTATCATCTCACCCAATTCTTACTTATGGATTCCTTCATTTTCCTTAGTAATTGGATGATACAATTCATTTTCAGTTTGGGATTACTTAATTTTCTTCAATAATGAAGTTAATTGACAGCCATAAATCATTGTTTTTTCACCAAGAGTTCCACTATTATAGATTTCATCAAATATTACCTCATGCAATCAATCCACAGCAGCAAGACGATTGTGCATGAGCTCATTAAATCTTGGTCACTTACGTTCACTTTCACTGCTCATTTTTTTAATTGAATGATGGCTTTCATTTACACAAGTGGGTAGATTTTTATGTCATTATCGAGGATGACGGTGCCTCCATGTGTGATGACTAACTTGCTCTATGTCTTCTGTTATAATTGAACTTAGTCCCTCGGGCTAGTTTTACAACAGAACTATAGCACAAAATTTTAGATAAAAATCTTGTGTCTACTTCAAATCAAGATAAATCCACAGTGGTTCACTTCAAAGTAGATTTAAAACAATACTAAATTGTCTTTCTTGGTATAAAACAGGTCCAATGTTTAGTGTAATTATATTATTACCAAGTTAACTCGAGTCAAAGTACACTAAATCCTATTTGACCAATTTTTGAGCAAAAGTTTTGTGAATCGGTGCCCAGGAACTAATGGTCCTGGTAGCAAACAAAAACTCAGTCATTTACTGATATAATTTGTGGTTTATAGTTTTTTTCTTTTCTAACCTATTAATCACAGAGATACCAACTGGCTTATAGTGCTCCCTACTTTGGATACCAACTGGCTTACAGTGCTCTCTACTTTGAACACCAACTGGCTTACAGTGCTCCCTACTTTGACTACCAGTTACAAAATACTTACGCATCTATAATAGATTCTCTGCAGAGGTATAAGTTGTCAAATTTGGTCTGAAATAAAATGATATGTAAACATATATGAGGTGGACACAAAAAATGTACCACATTTCCACAACAATTTCCTCAAAAAACACCAATTTCCTAAATATTGTCTCCTGCACTCAAAAGTTTTAGTCAAGATTTTTTAAAACATTCAAATTAAACAATATTTCTTCTGAAATATTCAATATAAATGACTTATAACAATCATCCATAAAAGCAATGCAAATAACAGCGGAAAAATATGAAAGGGACGGTAATTCCAGACTCCTTACCTTGGTGACAGAGTCGTTGACATTCATAGCTGGTACTGTCAGTTTCCCAGACTTGGACAGCTGGTAGAGTCTGTGCACTCCAGTGACGCTCTCCTCAACAATTCCCTTTATCTGATTGAACAGGTGAGGGTACTTCTTCAACATCAGGTGTGTGGCATCGCCACCATCATCTATGATCTGTAAATAAGAAGGCAAAGTTATTAGTTCTGTTAATAATAATAATAATAATAATAATAATAATAATAATAATAGTAGTAGTAGTAGTAGTAGTAGTAGTAGTAGTAGTAGTAAGAGAGCACACTTGAGGAGTTACGGCAGGCTATAATGCCTATCAAAGAACAAAAATTTATGTCCACTAAAACACAAGATAAAATGGTAGCAGTCATTTTAAATGAAATACCGCACCGATTTTATAATAGGGGCAATAATACTGGTAACTTATGTTTCAGACCAATACTTTTAGTATTTGACTAAACTTCGTAGGACTGGTTTTGGATCCGTTGCCATTCTGTGAAACCAACCCCAGTTTGTCTAACTGTTATTAACATTATTGACAAACTCACCCCAGAGTTCTTTTAAAGTACAGATAATTGGCAGGCTGTCATTTGGGGAATACAGGCCAATTTAATATACAGAGTCTTTCATTGATGAACAAACTTTATTTGGAGAACAAACTTCATTTGACCCTTCCTCTCCCATCATCTCCACCTATTGATCTTGCTTCTTGTTGAGAATGATGACCAAGCACCTACGGTAATTGCTCAATACATTCAAAGAAAATAAATTAAGTTAATGGTTTCACCACCCTATCCCCCCCTTCAAAATTCTGATTCAAAAGTTTTCAGAAGTTTGTCAAAATGAGCTCTGTTGTGAGTGTCTGAAAATGATTTAATTTAAAGAGATATATAATTTAAAACGAGAGGCTTTCAAAATTTTAAAGTAATTACCATTGGGAGCAAACTTATCAAAACACCTCTGAAACTAAATCAATTGATCTGCGTCCTAAAGGTCAAACCTTTATTAACAACCACTTCTAAGAATTACTGTTCAAACATTGAGAATAAGAATTGTGAAAAACGAAAGGAGAAAATTGTGAATATAAAAGTCAATGCACCAGTGGCCCTCTAATAGATTATCTTTTACTTACACCGTTTTAAAACAATGTCTGTATCAAAACACAAACTCTGGAAATAACATTACGTAATTTCAACAGAGGAGGTGAAATCAAGTAAATAATTTATAAACTTGTTTCCATACATTTTAGAAGCAAGTCCTATTTATTAAATCAGAATTTTTTTAAATGATAAAATTAGCACTGACAACCTTTCAAAATGCATTAAAGGGATAATAACTCTTCGTATGAGATCATTATTTCACAATAAAAACATTATGAACAACTCATAGAAATATAATATATTCTGTTGTACCACAAAAACGGCAGTTACAGCTATTATTCTGATATCTGAGCTTGTCTTTAGACCACGTGGCTTCCACTGATGGCTATACTCTGTTATAATCTCTTAAGAATTATCAAATTATTAAAAACCAAACTTTTTAGAAAAACATCTGTGTCTGTACATAAAAACCAGGGACTAACTTTGAATGTGAAAATGGATTCATTAACCATTGGTAAGTATGGGAAAATTGTTGTTTACTCCAGGAAAATTCATTTTTTGGCCAAAACGAAGAGTTATTATCCCTTTAAGGGTTTTTGTCTTTACCTTACTTTAAACTGCTCCAAAATTATTCACGAAGTAAAAAAAAAAAAATACATATTTAACATTTATTAATTTTTTATTCCCCACTAAATGAAAACTTGTGATGATGGGAATTGCTCACATTTTACCACCAAAAACGGCAGTAAGCGCAATTATTTTAAAATCTGTGCTTGCCATCGGACCAAGTGGACCATCATAGATCGCTACCCTCTGTACAGAGACCACACTTTTTAAAAAGAAAAAACTGACTAACTCTGAATGTCAGAACAGATTCAAAAACCATTGGAGAGTATGAGAAATGTGTCCTTTACCCCAGGAAAATTCGCTAAATGGCACTTTCACTGCCAAAATGAAGACATGTCATCCCTTTAATCATACACATTATGCTAAATAGATTCAAGAATGCCCTTTCAGTAACATCCCTGGAGCTCAGTGCATTATGTCCAGTTTAGACAAGGAACATTCTGGACTGGAGATCAGTCTTAAACATGTCATCAAAAGATGACATCTTACAGAGATACCCTAGAGATACTCTGCGTCTGAGGAGGAATTCTGGTCATCTGAAGCCATTTTATCAAACGAACTCTAGCTAAAAAATTGGTATAAATTTTAAGATGTTCGAGCTAAATTCATAGTAGTCCACTTGCACAGAGCAACTTAAAGTAAGTATTGATCTGAAGTATTAGACTCATGTTTTTATGTTATAAACCAAGCTCAATATTTCATTTAATTGGACTACTGTCTGTTTATCATGGGTCAAGCTTGACCAAAATATTCAGTCTAAAAGTCAAGATCAATTTTTGGCTTCCATGGTGAGCTAATCATAATCAAATGAGTGGCACCATGATTAGTGCACCCAATGTGACTGGAAACATCCCACTTAATATTACTGGCCTGAACACAGCTTAGAGAAAATTCAGCTGAAGTGAAGAAAGTCTGTAACTCCAGTACGCAGGCA
The DNA here is from genome assembly GCF_001039355.2 of Lingula anatina. Next base: position 612,829 of record NW_019775458.1, on the reverse strand, counting down.
TTGATAATATCAGTGACACATACGCAACCTCAATTTGAATTTTTGACATCAACTTAGCACAAAAACCTAAAACTCTGGAGGAGAGAACTGGCAGGACTGTATTATCAACATGGTCCGTAATTCAATTTCAGTCCAAGTGCAAGTGATCATTTGTTCTGTCAGGCAGTATATCAACACCCCTCTCTACTTAATTGAATTTTTGCTTTCACATTAACGATAAAGATTCATCCTGTCCTGATGAGAGGTTAGCGAGCCAAAGGCAATAAATCACTCTCTATCTAATTACTCCTATCAGGTAGCTTTTCTCTTGCACAAAACAAATGTAATTTTGTGTACAGTTCGAGTCAGAAAATAACAAAGATCTTCTTTATCAAGAGCATTACAGCGTTCTGCTAGGGAGTTTTTATTCCCTAGATTCTTGCAGAAGGAAGTTATTATGCATGCATGCTATGGAAGTTGATCATTGTGGCTGTAGCTTTTTTTTTTTTTGACTGATCTTATACCCGTCTTTTGCAATTGAACAAGTACTAATAAGTATCTGCATGCAACATTAGTCAATGCATTGTGCAGCTGCGACAAATTCGGTTCATGTATCAGTTGCAACATAGACATAACATTTTGTATACAACCCAAGGGAATACTCGAAAATCACCACAGGAAATCTCAATCACACAACCTTGACCTTTAATGTATAACCTTGAAATTTGACCTTGACCTAAATCCTCCATTTCTGACCTACCAGATTGGGCTGCCAGTTCTCCGCATTGATGCAGTTGTCAATGCACCACCAGAAGTCCTCTTCTGTCTCTCCCTTCCACGCAAACACAGAGTAGCCTGCCTCAGACAACGCTGCTGCCACCTCATTCTGAAAAATATGAAAATGATTTAACCAATTCCATGTCACCATATTCTCTCTCTCTCTCTCTCTCCATTGATGACAGATATCTGTGTTGAGTATGCATTGCAGCCACACTTACCTATGTAGAACAGTTAAATTGCGGGCAGACTTACCTGTGTAGAATAGATACTGAAGACAGGCTTACCCTCGTAGATTAGAAATTGCATTCAGACTTATCTGTGTAGACAAATATTGAAGGCAGATTTGCCAGAATAGATTAGAAATTGCAGCCACGCTTACCTGTGTAGAGTAGATATTGCACGCAGGCTTACCTGTGAAGAGTAGATATTGCAGGTAGACTTACCTGTGTAGAGTAGATATTGCAGGTAGACTTACCTGTGTAGAGTAGATATTGCAGGCAGACTTGCCTGTGTAGAGTAGATATTGCACGCAGGCTTACCTGTGTAGAGTAGATATTGCAGGTAGACTTACCTGTGTAGATTAGATATTGCAGGCAGACTTACCTGTGTAGAGTAGATATTGCAGGCAGACTTACCTGTGTAGAATAGATATTGCAGGCAGACTTACCTGTGTAGAGTAGATATTGCAGGCAGGCTTACCTGTGTAGAGTAGATATTGCAGGCAGACTTGCCTGTGTAGAGTAGATATTGCAGGCAGACTTACCTGTGTAGAGTAGATATTGCAGGCAGACCAGCGGACTTGGGCTCCCAAAGCTGTCAGAGTTTCTACCAGGACCTAAAACATTAAAAGGGAACAAGCACTAAATACAGTTCATTCCAACAGATATTTAAAACATGGAAAAGAATATTCATTTAACTAATTATGAAAAAAGCATTCTACCTTTTACACTTAACAGAAAATGCAATCTTACACCCAGGAATTCTGGACTGATAAAACTTGTATTAGTCCCTGACATCATCACCGTGTGCAGCGTTACATGTTATGAATGCTGCCTACGATCTCCCCCATACCCTCTCTTACCCCTCTTAACCCCTTCCCATAGTACTCACAGCAGTCTGTACAGTGAAGTGGGTGCAGCCTTTGACCCCCACCCCCTCTTAACCCCACCCCTTCCCACAGTACTTACAGCAGTCTGTGCAGTGATGTGGGTGCAGCCTATGATCTTGGCACCATGGAGAGGTTTGTCATCCTGGGCACGTTTCCTCAGTGCAACCAGACCAGGCATTTCTGAAAAAACACATCAAAAAAATTTTTTTTTAATTATCAAATTTTGCAGGATGACACCATTTACATTTCTTAGAGACAATGGCAGAGTTTTATTTGTTTCTTCACAGCCACCTTAACAAAACAGTCATGATCTTCTAAGCATGACTTACTACCTATCCAATTACACAACAAAAGCTCTGGGGCAGTAAATAAATAAATTAAAAAAAACATTATTGAGAACTATGGATAATGCAAATTTATCATTCAAATGAGTTACTCAATTCTGAAATGGACATTTTTAGAAATTTGCTACTATGCTAGTACAACTCTATCCCAGAGGCATCATCTCATCTTCAATATTACAGAAGACCTGTAAGTTTAGTCTGGAACTGTCTGTAAAGGAATCTACAGGCAGTTCCAAATGGTCTGGCAATGAAACTTTGGCAAATGGTCAAAACAGAAAGGACAAAAACAGAATCATCTCCGAGCATTATTATAAATTATTCAGACAGAATCTAATCGAAAGGAGATTTAACTAACATTAAGAAAAAAGTCAATCAAATCCTGTCACATGATTTCTTCGAAATATCATTTCCCCTAGAACATTACTTGCTTTTAACACAAAGGATGACTGACTGCAAAGCATCATTTGCAATTTTAATCCTTCAAATTGCTTTTTCGAGTAATCTAATAAAAACAATGCTCCCTTCAGTAACATTAGACTGTTGTTATTCAATGCACATGATGCTGTTCTCACTGCCAGTGAAGTATTACATAATGACTGCACTTTTCACCCCAATCATCCTTTTAAGGTTTTTTATCAAATGTTACCCCTGGTTACCTGTGAAAAATATGCTAGTCTGTTTTCATGGAAAATTTTGATGAAAAAACCAAGTGCATATATCTAAAAGTGATCTATCTCTGTTGAATATATTTTATTTTCTTAAGGGGTATAGGCACAGAATAAATGCAATGCCTATCATTAAACTATGTGTTGATTTAGGTTTAAATACACCAAGAGGCAAATTACTACAACAAAGGACTGCCAAATCCACTCTACTCCCTTTCCAATTAACTTACTGGCCAGCAAGTTCAGGCCACATGAAAGCCATGAATATCTTGATCAATGATTGCATGTATTCCAATCTCAATCTGTACGCTTGTTTATCATACAAATAATCCCCTTAGATGAAATCTGGACAGAAGTCAAATTCAGATTTACAATATAAAATAATAATATTGATTAAGGAATCTTGGTTTAGAGGTCAATGACCATTTCTTGACCACTTCTGATTATTGTAACGAAATCACCCTGAATTTCAGAGTACGTGCACTAGAACCAAACAGCTCAGAGCCAGAAATGGCAGATGCATGCTGCCAAGAAGGTTTCTTTTCAGTAATTTCTGAGGCCCAGAGTGAAAGACTTCTTTCTTGAGCACTGAAGGGCATAGAACATTTAATACAAGACAAAACCAATGAAAATTGTCATAAAGAAAGCATTATGTTCAGTGTGTGATTTATATCTCTGACCAATTTTCATCCTAGTCACTGTTATCACAGTGCAATACAATAAAAAAAATAATGTAATACAATGACGGCAAAGGAAATCTGAACAATGGTTATGAGTAATTTTCAACAATATTTGTTCGATAGGGAGTCCACAAAATTCATAAATAATACCTTGTGTTATTTTCATTCTAATCCAAGTCTGCATGTTACATCGGACCTCACTTTTTAAGATGACAATACTTAACTATCGAAATGCATTCATTCCAAGAAAATCTTTATCATTCAATGAATTTAAAGTCTAGTTTTTTTTAAGTCTAGCTTTTTTTTCTTCGTTAAGAAAGCTACTGAGATTATGGAAAACAGACCGGAGAATACTCTATTATATCATCAATGCCAATTATTACTAAATATTCTATATGCTTTATGGATACCAGAAAAACCCTTTCATCATATTTGTCATTGAGATATAAAGTTGAGAACATGAGCATTTCCTCAGTCTTCAAATTACACCATATCAGTTATAACAAATGATGAAAATCTACCCCGAATTGGCTCATAAATATATGCTTTGATGCTGTCTAACTTCTATAAGCACCTATCATTTCATATATTACCATGGGGAAAAAGGGCATAAGAAACGGAAAACATCCATTGTCAGGAAGCCATATTTTTCTCTCTGAAAAATGCAGCAATGTGCCAATAAAATGCATTGCATCTCTAGAGAGTACATTTTGAGCTGTGTTTTATTTCAACCTACATTATGCCATATCCTGTGGTACGGTACGTGGGCATGAGCATCAGATTGACAGGAGTCGCTCTGTAACCTCACTGTACTACTGACATTTCATGAAATAGCACTTTTTCTTTTTTCCATATGTTAGTAAACTGAAGCTGGTATTGCCTCTGGAGTGAATTGTAAGTCATTTTGCTAAAGGGACAGATGAAATTTTCAAAAAAAGAAGAATTATCAATGGCCTGTTTGTGATTGACGACTGTTTTTTAAATTGGTTTCAGACCATTAATACCCATAAATATTTTTGCCCTCTGTCTATTTACCCATCTTTCTTTTTTTTTTAAATATATTTACTTAAGCACAATTGTAGGTTGGGAGATACAAAGAAAAGTGGTAAGTTTAAATGTTCTGAGTCACTCCAGCTCAATGCATGGAAGTCTGGCTTCAGTCATGCAACAAATGCAAGCACCTGCCTTTCTTTTCAGCATTGCTTCCCTCAAATAAGTAAGAACAGCAATCAAATGCAGATTTCTATTTCTGCTTTTGATGAAAACATTTATCAGGAAAACACATAAAGAGATGTTGATACTGTTTTTTCAATAAAAACCCAGGTTGCCTGGTTTGAGAAATATATGCAGTAGATTGGATAAGGTCGCATTCATAACAGTTTTGATGCAATGGTTTAAGTTTTAAAAAAAGCAGCTTAAGAAAAATGCTTTTACCACATTTTTTAAAGTAAAATTTAAAATANACGAGACCGAAACCATGTGTACCGCCAGCGCTAACGCTGGTGGTACAATAATCTTCTCAAATACAACTGCTCAGAGGAAGATCTCCAAGAATGTGCTCACTGCCATTAGGTTACTCTTTTTCTGGTTATAAACAAATCACTTGTAAAGTGCCTTGTTGACAACAGAAGTCATGTCAGGTAAAATATGTGTGAACACGGCCTAATATAGAGTCAAACTGGTTTCCATGCCTGCAATTCATTCATGTGTCTTGTCACACCTGGTGGCAACAGTAATACCAGTGTACACAATAAGTACTGATGGTTTTTCACAAGTCTGAAGTACTAAAGAGCACTTAAGAAAAAAAGTTGCCAATCCATCTTGTTTTTATCTGGGGAAAACACTTACCACCAATGTTCCAACTTTGCAATCATTTGGAGAAAATACCACTACCAGTTTTTAGCACGAACTATTGTCATCCATCTTTAAAACCCCCTTGTAGTTTTCATTGACACTTTTCTGTTATGTCTTTTTCCTTGAAAAACTGAGGGTACTAAACACTTACCTTGCTCAGCGATTTCAATTTCTCGACGCCCAAAAGCATGCTGCTCAATGTTGCGGACACAAAAATCCTTGAAGCCTTGAGAACTTTGCTAGGAAACAAGAAAATACAAATTTTATCATTCAGTGCCCATTCCTATAAAGTAACTTAAAAGGATAACAGCAGTTCGTTTTGGCTAAAAAATTAATTTTCATGGGGTAAACGGCAATTTTCCCAATATTACCAATGGTTAATGAATCCATTTCAACATTCAAAGTAAGTCCCTGGTTTTTTTTCCAAAAAGTTTGTTTTTTTTTTGTAATAATCTCTTAAGACAAATATTCAATATCCACAAGCTTAACAATAATCTAAGGGATCTTTCCCCATAAAACTGTTCTATGTAGATCAATCTAGCTCCTTGGGGACTGTTGCTGAATGCAATCAGATTAACATGCCTTTTTCTAATATTGAGTAGAATACAGAGAAGCTGGTGATTATACAAGTACGTAAGAAACAAGAGGAAGAGCCTGACTGCATTCAGCGAGAGTCCACACATAGTTGGATCAATCTACGTAAAACAATATTTTTTTCATTTAGAATGGGTCCTAATATATATTCAATATCTTTCTAAATAGAGAGCACACCACTAATGGGCTATTTAACTGTTTCACATGTGGCGTAAGTTAAAAAACTATAATAAATAAATAAATAAATAAATAAATAAATAAATAAATAAATAAATGCCTTTCTCACCTGTTCTTTCTCTCTGGGATTTATGTCATCATCATCAGAAGAGCTTCCTGTATAGGACGCTGGAAAAGAGAACCAAATACTTCATCAATCAGGATGGAATAAAATACATTGGAAAGTAACCCAGTATGTTTCACTAAGAGTCAAAAGTTTAAGCTTTGACTACAAAACCTGGATAGTGGATTACATAAAGCGGAGTCTACAATGTTAATCTTAAAACTTTTTACGAATGATTTGCCCATAATAAATGCCTCTGACAAACTTGAATGGGCTATTGTCACAGTGAGAATAAAAATCATTATCAAGACAAACACAATTTTCTCAAGGGGTTTAACAGTAATTTAAACCCTTAGAAATGGGGCGAGTTGCATTTCCTATTTATTGTGCAACACAACTTACCCAGCTTAAGTTGTTAGCTGTTTTCACAATGACAGACTTTCAACTCAACTATTATGCAAAACAGGTCTATGAAAAATTTGTTTGCTATCTGCACTGAACACATATAACTAGTAAACAAAAATATTTTACTGAATATGACTGTTATATCCAAGGTCTCTCTTACTCGGCGAAAATTGTCACAGCCAAATAAATGCAAAATTTATAAGATAAAAAAAGCTTACTTTTTCAAGAAAAATGAATATTGGTTCAACTAAATGAAATATTGCATTTGTGATTTAAGTTGAAGTGAACCCAAATTTTAGTTTAAAGTTAAAACAGACTTTTAGTAGGGGTCATTTTAAGGAAGCAGGCCCCTCATGACAAGTGTTCAAGTGTTACGATCATAATATATAAGGGAGGAAGACACAGAAATGTTTACCTAGAAAGTAAGTGTATGTGCGGTAAATTTTAATTTTAAATGCTTCAAGGAAGATGAAAAAATGGAGAAGAGACATGCCAGTGCACTGTTTCATGTGATAATGTGTGGTAATGTCAGATAATGCATGGTAATGTGTTAAGGATGACTGCAGAAATACTTCAACCCTTTCCACTTGATGTCATATCTTCTATTTCATGTGATAAAATGCTATTTTCAAATTGATATTTGGTCCACTTGCATGCAAACACCCACAAATAAGTAACATTTAATTCAAAAGGCAAAAGATAGTTGAGTGATTGGTAAATTAATCAAACTTTAGAAATTCTACTTCTTAATCAAGCAGAGAGAGAGAGAGAGAGAGAGAGAGAGAGAGAGAGAGAGAGA
>NW_019775458.1:570405-604061 GCF_001039355.2 Lingula anatina | reverse complement strand
AGAGAGAGAGAGAGAGAGAGAGAGAGAGAGAGAGAGAGAGAGAGAGATTCAGAATACAACACAAACATTAGTGTCGCATAATAGGGTAGATCTTTAAACCAATTCTTATATTCAAATTAGTAAATGTATAGGTTACAAGAAAAAAGTTTCCAATTAAAACCACAAGCTAAAATCCCATTTCCTTGAGCAAGGGAGCTGTACACAATTGATAAAGACTAAAAACTTGCATGATGCAGAAACTACGAACCCTTATGTTGAATATTGTATACCATCATGATATGCTGTCAGCAACAACAATAAATACAAATGGTTCCAGAAACAAAATCAATTATGGCGGTCATGTTAGAGAAAAAAGTCAATCCAACGGATCATAGAATTGAACATCATTGACCAAGAGTAAAAGTGCTATAAGCGGAAGCTAGTATCATCTCAAACTCCAAACACATTAAAATTCTACAACATTAGAGACAGCAGATTCCACCAAATGAGCACGTTGCCACGTACTAATGTTTGTGAATAATCATGCATTACATTTGTCAGAATACCATAAAAGGGGAGACAGTTTACCCGCAGATTTCACACTGTGCTAGTACAGCTATTACACAATCATTCAACTATACATAACTAGCCAGCATGATGTTCAGTCAGCCCATGAAACATTAAACCAGCTAGTTATAGGAAAGCAAACAACCACGCAGTAAGCCAACCATCAAACCAACCATTCAACCAAATAGCCAACCAGCCATCTTTCCAACCAACCATCTATCTAGAGCACAAAACTTTCTTCCAACAAACTAGCCCATTGTGACCAACCAACCATCAAGTCTTCCTTCTTTCCAACCAACCAACCAACCAATCAACCATCTATCAAGCCTTTATGTCTCCTGAAACAAACTAGCCAATTGCAATCAACCAAACACCCATGCATTCTTCTAACCAACCAACCAACCAGCCAGTCAGCCATCTATCTAGCCTACTACACACTCCTCCAACAATTTGGCAAACCATCAAACCAATAAGACAGATAGCCAACCAGTAAACTGTCTTACCAGCTAGCCGTTCAACCAAGAAATCCACCAACCAGCTGATGTTTAACCATTTATTCTAAAAAAGTTTTATTCTAAAAAGTTTTATCACTTTTTGTCATAGTTTACTATGGGGACTTAGTCATGTGATTCAGAAAATACATAGTCATAGTTTAAGTTTTAAAGCAGACCTCCGCCAAGGTCATCCATTACTTATCACGCCTTCCTCATCTGTTATACAGGGCTTAAAACAAGGACAAACCACTGGTGCAATTTTATCCAAGGTGACATTCCTTCTTGCCACTTGTGCATATTCTATGAACACGCAATTAAGTTAGAAGGCGTCCACAGCACAGACTGTCAGGGCGATTAATATTGCAAAACCATTAATTGGAAGGAGTTATCTGAATAATATGTACCCAAATTAAATGACAGAATGAGCCATGATAACACTCACATTTAAGTTTGATGGCAAAAGAGACAAGCATTTAATTCGATATGACCAAACACCGCAGTCACATTAAAAAGAAAAAGTGACAGGCCCAAAACAACATCCATCTTAACTTCATTGATATTATGCCACGTCTGTGCCCTCTTCTCATCCTTTATTGTCCCCCATAAATGGCCATTTATCTAACTTTCTACTTCATACAAAACCCAATTGGTATTTTAATAGATAAATCTATCAGTGTCACCTCTGTTGCCTGTCAATTGTAAAGGGGTTGTGTACATTTCCCTAATGTACAGGCCTTTGCATAACATTATATATTTATATACTTAGAGACCATTCAGAACAGATGATCTGCGAACTAACTGACCTGCCGACTAAATATGGCCGCCTAAACTTCACGGCAGCGCCGCTTAATCCTCTGATGGTCTCCCTGCCTCCACACGCACCATTAAATGGATTTAAATCTCAGGTTTAATTGCAAGGCCCCTGCAGCGACGGCTTGTGTGGAGGCAGTCAGGGAATTAGTTGGCATAGCTTTTAAGTTAGTCGGCCATATTTAGTCCTCGGATCAACTTGTTCTGAATGCAACCATAATAGTCAACAAATTACCACTGCTATGATGGATATTGTTATTAATCCATTTGTGTGGTACAGTGTGTGATAACAATTTTTTATATTTACTCACAATAAGAATCCACAGAGCTACCGCTAGACCTGCGTCTCTGTAGCTCCAGGGGAATCGGCACGTGGATGCTACTGCGCCGTCGTTGACTCTTCCGCTCCTCTCCCTGGACCAGAATGGAAGGCGGAATCTGCGCGGAGCTGCCATTTGTCTGGGACGTTGGTGTGTTGTTATTATTCTGATGTATTCTTATCCTATTAGACATGGTTCCTGTTTGTTTCATACAAAGTCTGAGTAAAACTATTCACGAAAGGTCTTTGAGATACAGCACTGTTACTATTCCTCCATGCCCAGAAACTTGCTACAACATCAGAATTATTACAGACAACTAGGCTTCTTTGCACTTTCCTAGTTACGCTTCTCTGTAATTTACTGCAACTCTTAGATGTGCAGCCCACATGACATAATCACACCAATATGTTGTCCCTGTAATGAACTGAGCAATGTAACACAACCCTCACCAACTACAGACATTGAATAAATATATGATAGGTAGAACTCAATGCAGCACTGTTAAATACAACACAGTACTATTCGTCCTCTCCGCTGATAATGGCATGTGCTGAAGAAACACTGCATCTGCTTTATATATACTTTGCTAAGCGATGTCCCCACCAATGACAGCAATAGAAGTTTGCGTCATAAAAAGCAATTTTGTGTCTATCTTGTGTTATTCTTTCTGACATCTACCTTAGCATTTTCATCTCCAACTTCAAGTTCTTTGTACATCAGTGTGAGCCTGACTCTTCAAATGCTCACCTAGCAAATCTAGTTTCTTTTTCCACAACTAAAATAAACTGCCAAATGTCTAAGTCCTGCAAGCCAGACAGGCAACTGAGACACTGTCCACACCTTGTTTTGACCGCTTTAACCAATGCAACAAACAACCTGACCACTTGACCAAGCTCTACTCACAAAGGCAGCCACAAAGTCTCACCTTACAATGCATGTAATGGCCACAAAGACAACATGATTTACACTCTCAGTTACAAATACTGCTGCAAATTCCCAACTCGGCCCTTGCTCGTGTCACATGACCCGTCACAGCTTGCAGTCAGCCAGCCGTAAAAGCAGCCTACACCTAATCATTACATCTGCTTTATGAAGTGGAACGTATTACACTGGCAGTCAAGTTTCTGTTGCCAACTTGTGGAGAATAGCTTGTAGTAGTAGCAGTAGTAGTCTNATTCAGAATACAACACAAACATTAGTGTCGCATAATAGGGTAGATCTTTAAACCAATTCTTATATTCAAATTAGTAAATGTATAGGCTACAAGAAAAAAGTTTCCAATTAAAACCACAAGCTAAAATCCCATTTCCTTGAGCAAGGGAGCTGTACACAATTGATTAAGACTAAAAAACTTGCATGATGCAGAAATTACGATCAACCCTTATGTTGAATATTGTATACCATCATGATATGCTGTCAGCAACAACAATAAATACAAATGGTTCCAGAAACAAAATCAATTATGGCGGTCATGTTAGAGAAAAAAGTCAATCCAATGGATCATAGAATTGACCAAGAGTAAAAGTGCTATAAGCAGAAGCTAGTATCATCTCAAACTCAGAACACATTAAAATTCTACAACATTAGAGACAGCAGATTCCACCAAATGAGCATGTTACCACGTACTAATGTTTGTGAATAATCATGCATTACATTTGTCAGAATACCATAAAAGGTGAGACAGTTTACCCGCAGATTTCACACTGTGTTAGTACAGCTATTACACAATCATTCAACTATACATAACTAGCCAGTATGATGTTCAGTCAGCCCATGAACCATTAAACCAGTTCGATATAAGAAAGCAAACAACCAGGCAGTAAGCCAACCATCAAACCAACCATTCGACCAAATAGCCAACCAGCCATCCTTCAAACCTACCAACCATCTATCCAGCCCACCAAACTTTCCTCTAACAAACTAGCCAATTATGACTAACCAACCATTCATCAATTCTTCCTTCTTTCCAACCAACCAACCAACCAATCAACCATCTATCAAGCCCTTGTCTCCTGAAACAAACTAGCCAATCGCAACCAACCAAACACCCATGCATTCTTCTAACCAACCAACCAACCAGCCAACCAACCAACCAGCCAGCCATCTATCTAGCCTACTACACACTCCTCCAACAATTTGGCAAACCAGCTATCAAACCATTAAGACAGACATTAAGCCAACCAGTAAACTGTCTTACCAGCTAGCTGTTCAACCAAAAAATCCACCAACCAGCTAATGTTTAACCATTTATTCTAAAAAGTTTTATTCTAAAAAGTTTTATCACTTTTTGTCATAGTTTACTATGGGGACTTAGTCATGTGATTCAGAAAATACATAGTCATAGTTTAAGTTTTAAAGCAGACCTCCGCCAAGGTCATCCATTACTTTTCACGCCTTCTTCATCTGTTATACAGGGCTTAAAACAAGGACAAACCACTGGTGCAATTTTATCCAAGGTGATATTCCTTCTTGCCACTTGTGCATATTCTATGAACACGCAATTAAGTTAGAAGGCATCCATAGCACAGACTGTCAGGGCGATTAATATTGCAAAACCATTAATTGGAAGGAGTTATCTGAATAATATGTACCCAAATTAAATGACAGAATGAGCCATGATAACACTCACATTTAAGTTTGATGGCAAAAGAGACAAGCATTTAATTCGATATGACCAAACACCGCAGTCACATTAAAAAGAAAAAGTGACAGGCCCAAAACAACATCCATCTTAACTTCATTGATATTATGCCACGTCTGTGCCCTCTTCTCATCCTTTATTGTCCCCCATAAATGGCCATTTATCTAAGTTTCTACTTCATACAAAACCCAATTGGTATTTTAATAGATAAATCTATCAGTGTCACCTCTGTTGCCTGTCAATTGTAAAGGGGTTGTGTACATTTCCCTAATGTACAGGCCTTTGCATAACATTATATATTTATATACTTAGAGACCATTCAGAACAGATGATCTGCGAACTAACTGACCTGCCGACTAAATATGGCCGCCTAAACTTCACGGCAGCGCCGCTTAATCCTCTGATGGTCTCCCTGCCTCCACACGCGCCATTAAATGGATTTAAATCTCAGGTTTAATTGCAAGGCCCCTGCAGCGACGGCTTGTGTGGAGGCAGTCAGGGAATTAGTTGGCACAGCTTTTAAGTTAGTCGGCCATATTTAGTCCTCGGATCAACTTGTTCTGAATGCAACCATAATAGTCCACAAATTACCACTGCTATGATGGATATTGTTATTAATCCATTTGTGTGGTACAGTGTGTGATAACAATTTTTTATATATACTCACAATAAGAATCCACAGAGCTACCGCTAGACCTGCGTCTCTGTAGCTCCAGGGGAATCGGCACGTGGATGCTACTGCGCCGTCGTTGACTCTTCCGCTCCTCCCCCTGGACCAGAATGGAAGGCGGAATCTGCGCAGAGCTGCCATTTGTCTGGGACGTTGGTGTGTTGTTATTATTCTGATGTATTCTTATCCTATTCGACATGGTTCCTGTTTGTTTCATACAAAGTCTCAGTATTAATATATTTAGGTCTTTGTGATACAGAACTGTTACTATTCCTCCATGCCCAGAAACTTGCTACAACATCAGAATAATTGCCCTAGGCTCCTTTCTACTTTCCTAGTTACGCTTCTCTGTAATTTACTGCAACTCTTTGATGTGCAGCCCACATGACATAATCACACCAATATGTTGTCCCTGTAATGAACTGAGCAATGTAACACAACCCTCACCAACTACAGACATTGAATAAATATATGATACGTAGAACTCAATGCAGCACTGTTAAATACAACACAGTACTATTCGTCCTCTCCGCTGATAATGACATGTGCTGAAGAAACACTGCATCTGCTTTATATATATTTTGCTAAGCGATGTCCCCACCAATGACAGCAATAGAAGTTTGCGTCATAAAAAGCAATTTTGTGTCTATCTTGTCTTATTCTTTCTGACATCTACCTCAGTATTATCATCTCCAGCTTCAAGTTCTTTGTACATCAGTGTACGTGAGCCCGACTCTTCAAATGCTCACCTAGCAAATCTACTATGTTTCTTTTACCACAACTAAAATAAACTGCAAAATGTCTAAGTCCTGCAAGCCAGACAGGCAACTGAGACACTGTCCACACCTTGTTTTGACCGCTTTAACCAATGCAACAAACAATCTGACCACTTGACCAAGCTCTACTCACAATGGCAGCCACAAAGTCTCACCTTACAATGCATGTAATGGCCACAAAGACAACATGATTTACACTCCCAGTTACAAATACTGCTGCAAATTCCCAACTCGGCCCTTGCTCGTGTCACATGACCCGTCACAGCTTGCAGTCAGCCAGCCGTAAAAGCAGCCTACACCTAATCATTACATCTGCTTTATGAAGTGGAACGTATTACACTGGCAGTCAAGTTTCTGTTGCCAACTTGTGGAGAATAGCTTGTAGTAGTAGCAGTAGTAGTCTAACAATGGGCAGGGATGAAGCCTGTTTGCTGAAGCTTTTTTATGTATTCAGCTGGTATAGAAAATAATGTTTTTGATATTCAACAGCTGCATAGAAACCTAACAACAAACATGGAATCCCAGGCATATAAACTGGCACCTAATCTTTGCCATCAAAAATAAAATAAATAAATAAATAAATAAATAAATAAATAAATAAATAAAATAGGTTTTTTTTTAATAAATAAAAGGAAGTGTTGCATAAAGCAAGTTTTCCACAACTGATGCCAATTAAAAAAGTATACAATATGTACTTTTCTGACATAGTTTTGAAGTCTATAATATTATTATCATTAATCTGCATTTTGATATCTAAAAATGAAAACTCTATTATTATGCCACAGGGTTCATTCAGGAATAGGTATCATCCAGTAAAAGTACTTCTCTCAAAGCTACCTTTCTAAGAGTATTACTAATCTGCCAAACATGCAACATTATAATATATTATTTCGGTAGACCTGAATGTGACCTGCAGCAATTCAGTAAGCTTGTGGCCCGTTTCATAAAATCACTCAGTTGAAAATTTCACCAATGACTAATCATGCACTTAAAATGTTCAAGTTGCACGCAACAAATGATCTGAAAGGCCATTCACCTCTTTTCTCTTTTTGTTTTTTCTTTACGTAAAGCCTTGATGATGTTTTTTTTTTTCTCTCAGAACAGACAAAAGCCCTAAGGGCCCTGTTCATTGCGTCTATTTTGGTCCAATCTTTCCTAATACACTGGTAATTGAACTAATAGTGGCTAACTTATTTGCCTGCAATCAAATTATCAAATCTAATTAAAACATCAGATTCCAACCCTTGGTCTGAATTCAGTTCACTGTTTCTATTTTAATGGCAAGTTGCTGTCGAAAACAATGCTGATAATCAACAGAAATCAGCGCCAAAAATGATGGAAGAAGAGAGGGGGGGGATTAAAGCTAGCAGATTTTATCCATGGATATTTTTTTTGGTTGCTTTCCTGTTAGTTCTGTAGAATTAGTCTTTTGTACAACCATCAATATTCACGCTTTGCATTTTTTTTTTTTTTTTTTGCAAGTTGCTTTTCTATTGCTATTTAAGACTACATTTCCAGCATGTTGACATTAACAATTATGGCTGAAAAGTTTACCCCATCTCAAATGGATTCTCGCACATTTTCTAGTCTCGAAGGATATAACGCAATCATATACTCTTTGTGAATTCAATGAAAAATGAAAAAAAAAAAAAAAAAAAAAGCCCACTGTTGTGTACTATTCTGAATAGAAAAGACAGCACATACCATTGTCAGTGTCACTCTAATAGACATAAGAAAATATAGATATTTCCTACAACATCATTTTTTTCTTTTTTTTTTATTTGTCACTTCTGTAATATTGACAAAGCCACGATTGTCACCCTTTGCCCAAAACTTCTTATTTACTGTACACGTATTACATACATTCTTTTGGGTAATAGATAAATCTACAATGTTCAGTGATTTAATTAATTAACAATTACACACGTTATCTTACGGGTGACGTCAATATTGCTATTTTGGGGTAAAAACTGAAAAATCGATCTCTCAAATTTCTCTTTTACCTAAGCACCCACTACGATCACCACTTCAATGCCAATTTAATGACACCACTTAGTACTCTAAAAGCAAAATTATGCCTTTGTTAAATGAAAATCTGTAATTAAAGGCTCATAACTCAATAACAAAAACATTTAAACCAAAATGACAGCATGGGACGGGGTTGTAGCCTATGCAAACTCTGCCAATTTTCATGATAAAATCTTGTTCAGGGATGTAGTTACACCCCATAACCATTGCCATCTCACCTCAAAATAGAAAGGTGTTAAAATGACAATTAAAGCTTTGAGTTGCCTATGCTTATACATTGCAACAAGAATTATTAACACCGATATTTTATATTTTCAAGGTTTTTTTTATTGTTTTAAATCAGCACAAAAATAGATGCATTATTGAATAAACAGATGAAAAAAAAAACTCATTTTCAGTATCTGGATGATAATAAAAGATTATAATATCCTTACTTGATCTCACTTATTTTGTTTTTCTGAATTTGTTCTAAATCAAATGTCAGATAAATAATAATTATAATAATAATAATAAGTGGTCTCATAAAACTTATAAATAACCAAAAGCCAATGATATAAGACAAAATTTCTTTCAAGAACCACTGTCAATTGCTGAATAATGAAGACACAGCAGGTTCATTATAATCTAATCTTTTTCTTCCCAATAAAACTAATTTTGTTCCTGTTTTTCTGAGCTATCAAATCTAATAAAGTTATGTATTCTCCAGTGCACGCATTTCCCTGGCAAGATAAGCCTTTCATAAACCTGTGAGATTTAAAGGCAAATTTCACGTGTACTCTTGCTCAGGTATGACATTTTAAAAGAAATTTTCATCACGTACGGTATTTACTCCAAAATTTCAAACACCCGAATCAATCCACTTGTTTCACTTGGATAAGTTTTACTCATTTTAGTACATTTCTCACAAACATGCATTTTCTGATTTGAAAACCAGCTCACTTTTAAGAATCTTAAATTGGCATTTCCGTGTGATTATTAACAATCCATCGTTCTTGAAAAATATAATCAATTCCTTTTGTTCAAATTTAATAAATAATTACCAAATCTTTATACTCCATATCTAAATGCCTTCTCTGTAGGTATCTTAAAGTGTTTAGTATCCAATGTGTATACTTCCTGCACATGTAGGTCTTTAACTAGGAACCCACAGGGGAAAAGGGTAAAATTGTTTTTGGAAGTTGATACCAGAAGAAACATGTAATAAGTGCAGGCAAGCTAAAAGTTCTGGGAGTTTGCCAACCAGACAGCCTCAGTACAGCTGACTTGCTAGCATTGCAATTAAAATTAAAAAAAAAGAAAAAAAAAAAGATTGCCTCAAGGTATGTATAAGAACACAGCATCATAAATATTTTGCTTGTGAACAAATAGCCATCTATATCTAAATCAAACAATATTTTTCTTGGCAATTCAATTTTCATTTCACATAGATGATAGAAGTAATATTATTTAAGACAATGACAACGAAAGATGCGAGATTTTGGAGTTTCAAATTTGCAGTAAGGGATCTTGCACAATAATGTATCTGGCACTTATTCGATCTTCATTTTGGGCTATCTTGGATGTTTTCCACTAATCAAACAATTTGAGGATAGAAGGACCTACCACCTGCGCCAGGACCGTGCAACGGCACCCTGATTGATTGTACATTTGTCTAGAAACAACATCCAATCTATTTAATAACAAGAATGGAGAAATAACATCAACCAGTAAAATGTCAAATGTCCATATTTCCTAGAATCTAATATATATATAATATGCTAACATAACTATCTTTTGTGAAAAGGAAAACCACACTAATGTATGCTTATTACGTTTGAGTCTAATGCAAAACAGTGATTTTTTTTGTCTGATAAACCTTTTATCTTCAGAATAATTAATTAAAATGCAAGATTATTTATTGACAAGAGCAAAAAAAAAAAAAAAAAAAAAAAAAAAAAAAAAAAAAAAAAAAAAAAAAAAAAAAAAAAAAAGAAGAAGAAGAAAAAACTCCTAGGTGACTTACTTTATGGTATTATCCTAATGACTTGCTGAGAATATCATCAAATAACTGCCCGGAAATGACCACTCCAGACTGTCCACAGAGATGTCATAAATGCAAGTATGACCAAAAGCTACACAGAGTTCAAACACCATAATATATATGCCATAAAATTTACCACCAACTGTTGGCAAGACTGATAAGCAAGTCTGTAAGTCCAAATCCAATCCAATCTAATCCTACCTGACAGAAACAACAGAAGACTTTTAAGTTGCTTATACTTAATCCTTTTTTCTAAATGAAAAAAAATCTAGTTATATGTTAACAAGACTGGGCTAACTCTCGCTGTACACTTTCATCCCATTAAACCCTTAAAAATATATAACTGGCAGTGATGTCCCAGTATTGAATTTTCTCACGAATTGAAGAAAGACTTGAAACCCTTCAAAGCCAACACAATCCCTTCTCCATATGCTAGCGCTACTAACACGCGCCTACAAAATCTGCTTTATATCCTGGATATTGTACCACAAATTGATCCGTGTTCCTTTCCTTTGACGTCTACATGGTCTCTGCAGAGAATTGCTCTTAATGGCATCATTTAAACGTAAACCCACAATACCAACCAGCATACAGATCATGAACCAACCCCTTGCTTAATCCACAGCCTTAAATGTCATCAGTCCTACCAGGTAGAAATTAAAGAAAATTGACTTGAACTGCAAAGCACACGTGCATATTAACACACTAGTTCAGAACCATACCCTTTTCAGTTGAAACACAGCAATGGGTATGATAATGGAAATGAGGCTTATGTACGGATGGAAGCTCTTAGGCACCCTAAGTTACTGAACGTTTTTTGTATTTTTTCCCTTTTTAAAAAATTTCATGAAGCTGTAACAGATAATTATAAGTTCACTATTCATGTTACTCCAGATGAGTGATATGGCTGATGATGTTGACGACAGCGATGAACTTTGTCTCAAATGATGTTCAGAATGAGACTGATAAAAGAAGAGAAAAATTGATCCAAAAAGTTCATCAGTTCCAACACAATCTCAGACTTCACCACAAGCAATATGACATGAAGGACTATTTTTCAAGAAATGCTGCGTAAGTTTGGATTATCTATAGCATCTGTTGGTCTGTCACCTGAGGCTTGTCAGTCTCTGGCGTGCCTAGAGGAGAACTAAACATAGCACTCAACCAGAGAACTAAATTCATCCTCAGAGGCTGAGCAAGGATCAGTTATAGCTGTATTGATTCTGATTCGTGACATTTTTTAAGTCCTCAAGACTATTCTATCTCTATCAGCAACAAAAAGATTATTTTTGAAAAAAAAAATGCCACATACAAGTCTGGGTCTTTGAATACATTCATTTTCCTGACAAAAATAAATGCTGGTACAAAGACCTCAGGAAATAGAATTCTGTTGCGCAAGTAATTATTGTTTTCTGTTGTATAAATACATAGCAACAACCGCTTCACAAGTCACAAGATTTGTAGTATTCAATGACAGAAATACAATTACTTTGTTCTTTTGGTTGTTACAGTAGGTTGACAAGAAAAAAAATGCATGACCACATCTGGTGTTCATTGCTTGACTATAGATAAATGTTAATGGTGGATCACTACCTCCACAAAGGGGGGTCTTTTCACCTCCATTTGTCTGTCTTTTTGTCTGTTTGTCACCAGCCTAACTCCAAAAGTTATAACTGGATTTTGATGAAATTTTCAGGATAGGTCAAAAATGGGCTTACTTTCAAGTGATTATATATTGGTAATGATCCACCAATTGATTAATAGTAAATTATTAGTTTAGTTTTTGTCTTAGTGATTAGGCTTCACTGTCATAGGCTGCATTCACATCGAGTTGAGCCATGGCTCTACAAAGCCAGGACCTAAATATGGCGGACATACATGAACAGAAAACCGCCTAATCTTTTAATAGTCTCCCCGCCTCTCACATGCCTCCCCATGCAGCATCCCTGCGGGGGTACAGTCATTAAATCTCGGCTCCATTGGGACGACACATGCTTTTCTGATTTGTTTTATAATACTGTTCACAAATATACACAAATTCAACACTGTCTTGTTGAAACAGAGAGATCTTCCAAGCAGTTATTTGCACTTCATCAGCCAATCTTTCTCTCGCCAGTTTTATTGTAAGTGACAAACCATCCCGGTGGCATTTTCAGGAGATTTGACCTTTGCTAGAATTGGCTGAAATAACATGGCATTTCTAAACCCACATGGCTTCCATCCCCAATGACACTACTCTGAAAATTGCTAAGAGCTGGACCTGACATAGAAATCCATCTTTTGGCTTTTTTTACTTCATCCTCACATGCCAGGAATCTGGATTATCTATGACAAACAACATAAATCTGATGAAGGATTGATTTGCCATACTTCAATACAGATCACCAAGAAAAGAATGCAATTAATAGAAAATAAATAAAAACAATAAACAACAACAAAAATATAACATTTTCAATCTTACTTCAATCCCTCTTTATTTAGGATGACCCTTACTAAGCTGGGGTTCTGGTGAAAACATACACTTTTTTTCCCCAACAGAAGACTCACTTAATCAATAAAATAAATTTAGCAGCTTACTTTTAACCAAAACCCCTTCCAAACATATACATAACATAGACCAGCCAAAGGCTAGCTCTGTCAATGTTTCCATTCCCGAAGAGGCCACATTACATCATTAATTATTTCTGCATACGCCCATGTCACCATCTGCTACGGATCAATCCCCTTAGAGATCAAATTCACTGAAGATATGCTATTCCATCACGCTACATTTCCAATTTGTCTAAATGCTGATGACATAAGTTTTATTGATCTTTGAATACATCGAAACGAAATATTGGACTGTATTTTTTTTCCTTGATCGATAGGCCTTTTTTTTTTTTATGTTGTATAGTCTTTGCACGTGGTGATGGTATAATCCCTTCATTCCTAAGAGATTTTGCATGGAGAATAAATACAGGGATCCAAATGTTGTAGTGGATACATTTTTCCTCCAGAATATCTAATGATTTTCCAGAACCTATGCTGATGCAAATGTCTCCAAATTCTTGGAATGCCTATCCCCTGGAAGCTAACTTTAAAAGATTGAAATATCAAATCACATCACCACATTTTCTATACATAGCAAAGAGGTCTTCAACTTTGAGACTCCAGCAGTTTCCCAACTGAGAAACTTTTAATTTTTTTGTCTTTAAGATTCTAGTCAGGTTCAACATTAGGAAGAAGTAAATTTTTTGATAGATTTACTTTACTCCAGTATCTCCAAACAGAGCAGAAACTCTGTAAGGAATGTTCCTAATTGCTAACCTTAGATCAAAGCACCCTTTCAATAGCTGGCTTATAATCTGATTTACACTTACCCATTTGTATAGTGTTATATCAAATCAAATGTGAACAGATTGCTCATAACATTTATTTTCACTATTTATTGCTGTATGTATCTGCTTTCTTGATAAATCAAATCTTCGTTGTGAATGCCATTTACTCACAAATCACACCTTTCTTTTCTAAAATGTCAGTATTTCCCACAGCTCATGCTGATGCTTATTTTATGCATTATTATGCTGTATTTCTTTTTGCGTGTTCAAACTCAAATGAATCCCAGTATATGAGATTGTGGATAAAATGCAATACTTAAAATTTCACAGAGATCATCTGCAAGATGGCAAAATACAAATCATTTCATTTTTGCAGATTTTCACATTAACTGCAAGAAACTTTTAAGCATTCCAACTCGTTGGCCTCATTTGGTTTTAATTTAAAACTGTACAGATTCTGACATTTTCAACATAATTGTAATATGTACTATATGGAAGCTTAAATGGTTCCAACATTAACCCTTCACCATCTATAATTTAACCCTCTGGTTATAGACCTCTGTGACCACACAGTGAAGCGATTTATTTTTACCATTATGATTATGTTTTTCAACATAGTCAAAATGCCTTCTAGAACTACTGACTTCTGTTTCTGAATGTCATACACCAAAATATGTTATATATTCTCATGCATACAGTTTCCGTATAGTCATGACTTAGAATAAAACCTACATGTTGAGTTCACATGCTCAGAAGCTGTGAGCCATGATATTCGTGACATAAGAAAACAAAATTCCAATTTTCTTCTTTGCCCTTTCCACAATTGATAAGCGTGAGATGTGGAAATGAATATTTCATTTTTTTTTTCAATAAGGTAATGATCTGCCTCATGCAGATGACTCATAAATGAGTACACATGCTTGGTANGGGTTCTGGTGAAAACATACACTTTTTTTCCCCAACAGAAGACTCACTTAATCAATAAAATAAATTTAGCAGCTTACTTTTAACCAAAACCCCTTCCAAACATATACATAACATAGACCAGCCAAAGGCTAGCTCTGTCAATGTTTCCATTCCCGAAGAGGCCACATTACATCATTAATTATTTCTGCATACGCCCATGTCACCATCTGCTACGGATCAATCCCCTTAGAGATCAAATTCACTGAAGATATGCTATTCCATCACGCTACATTTCCAATTTGTCTAAATGCTGATGACATAAGTTTTATTGATCTTTGAATACATCGAAACGAAATATTGGACTGTATTTTTTTTCCTTGATCGATAGGCCTTTTTTTTTTTTATGTTGTATAGTCTTTGCACGTGGTGATGGTATAATCCCTTCATTCCTAAGAGATTTTGCATGGAGAATAAATACAGGGATCCAAATGTTGTAGTGGATACATTTTTCCTCCAGAATATCTAATGATTTTCCAGAACCTATGCTGATGCAAATGTCTCCAAATTCTTGGAATGCCTATCCCCTGGAAGCTAACTTTAAAAGATTGAAATATCAAATCACATCACCACATTTTCTATACATAGCAAAGAGGTCTTCAACTTTGAGACTCCAGCAGTTTCCCAACTGAGAAACTTTTAATTTTTTTGTCTTTAAGATTCTAGTCAGGTTCAACATTAGGAAGAAGTAAATTTTTTGATAGATTTACTTTACTCCAGTACCTCCAAACAGAGCAGAAACTCTGTAAGGAATGTTCCTAATTGCTAACCTTAGATCAAAGCACCCTTTCAATAGCTGGCTTATAATCTGATTTACACTTACCCATTTGTATAGTGTTATATCAAATCAAATGTGAACAGATTGCTCATAACATTTATTTTCACTATTTATTGCTGTATGTATCTGCTTTCTTGATAAATCAAATCTTCGTTGTGAATGCCATTTACTCACAAATCACACCTTTCTTTTCTAAAATGTCAGTATTTCCCACAGCTCATGCTGATGCTTATTTTATGCATTATTATGCTGTATTTCTTTTTGCGTGTTCAAACTCAAATGAATCCCAGTATATGAGATTGTGGATAAAATGCAATACTTAAAATTTCACAGAGATCATCTGCAAGATGGCAAAATACAAATCATTTCATTTTTGCAGATTTTCACATTAACTGCAAGAAACTTTTAAGCATTCCAACTCGTTGGCCTCATTTGGTTTTAATTTAAAACTGTACAGATTCTGACATTTTCAACATAATTGTAATATGTACTATATGGAAGCTTAAATGGTTCCAACATTAACCCTTCACCATCTATAATTTAACCCTCTGGTTATAGACCTCTGTGACCACACAGTGAAGCGATTTATTTTTACCATTATGATTATGTTTTTCAACATAGTCAAAATGTCTTCTAGAACTACTGACTTCTGTTTCTGAATGTCATACACCAAAATATGTTATATATTCTCATGCATACAGTTTCCGTATAGTCATGACTTAGAATAAAACCTACATGTTGAGTTCACATGCTCAGAAGCTGTGAGCCATGATATTCGTGACATAAGAAAACAAAATTCCAATTTTCTTCTTTGCCCTTTCCACAATTGATTAGCGTGAGATGTGGAAATGAATATTTCATTTTTTTTTCAATAAGGTAATGATCTGCCTCATGCAGATGACTCATAAATGAGTACACATGCTTGGTACTTCAGTGCATTTACTATGTCACCTGACAATTGTGAAATTAAAAAAAAAAAAAGAAAAAAAATTGATAAGTGTGGGCTGCAGAAATAAACACTCCCATTATTTATTTTAATAAGAAACACACTGCAAAAGGATGGTTCATTATGTTCTGATGCAATAATTTGGCCATCTAAAAAAACATCTAGCCCCCAAGAGAAAAAACACCATCAATATATCTTTTAAGTTAATATTCATAAACACAATTTGAGGTATGCATACAAAGTAGAAATCCATAAAGTCCACAATAACAATAACAGTAGTTGTTTCCAACAAAAAAATAAGGGTTTACAAAATATATCGATTACCTGAACAAGCCTAAAGAAGAAACCAAATTGTGGTGTCTGAACTTTTAAAAAGAAGATGTCCAAAATAGTCCAAATGAACAAAACCTTCTTCGAATGAAACATAGAGGTGTAATTGCAAGAGGAGACTAAACAAAGAGAGGTGGTATTTTTCTATGTGCTTGGAAAACAAGGCGTGACAGAGGCCCCTGGAGAAATGGTGAAGCAACAGGAAGAAAACATTGATTTTAACTGAAATACTGCAGCATAAAATCTCACAAAAGGAATAATATATCTTTGTCATCACAAAAAATGAAACGATGAAAACATCTGAGGCTTAACAAATATAATTTCTTAAGATATACATCGTTTGGTGCCAACTGCAAAAGCAAACAAATCCAAACAAAAGTTGGAATAAAAATCAAAATGCAAAATTGAAATGCCTACGCCTCTTCTGTAACGGAAATCAATGCAATGCAATCGTCACTGAACAATAACATACTTCATGAGCAAACACATGCATGCACGTGCACGCACACACACACACATTTACAAATACCATAGTGTTAAACATACTGTACTCTCATCTTGCGATGTCCAATGTATTCACATGGTTTAGAGAAATATCTGCCTTTATTCCCCCCCCCCCACCCCACACACACACAAAAAATATAGTTTTTAGCATGATGTAATGCAATATACGGAAGTTTAATTGATTAACTGTAGTCAACATGGTCTACAAATATTCAAGTGTAACCATGCATCACCTCAATTTTGGCAACTGCGACAGTTACAAGTTGGTAAAAAGAAAAAACAATGGTGGGCATACGCAAATATCTGTTGAATATAATACAATGGCGGCAAAGATCAAAGTGTGTGGGCTTTTCAGCTAGCAGCTTCCTTCACTTAGGGTCAGAATAATTGGATCATTTCCCGAGAGAGGAGATGATGAAAGGAAGATAGGGACTTTGAAAGGAGAAGAATCCCAATGGCTAATATGAGTGGTTTCTATCAAGAGATCTATTTGCGAATGTCTATAATGAGCCCATAAATATATCCTGAAATATTGCATTGAGATTCTACATGGTACGAAAGATCCATGTCTAAGCAATAAGAAATTACCTCACTCTCTTTTTTGTATCACATACCTACCATACAAACTTGAATGCACATAAGAGAATACACAACATCCGTCATAAACAAGTAATTTATCAAACAACCACTGCCATTCAGAGCAAGAAGAAAGAGAAATTCAAAACCCTAGTCAGATTTCATTTGTGAAAATCAAACTGGACCATAATAAACACACTGGCAATAAGTCATGCCAGATATTATTAATTGAAGGATCTCTCAAAAGGTCAAAACATAGATATAACACAATTAATACAACAAAATAGATTTTATTGATTTATTTGGCCTGTTAGTCTGGAGCAATCAACACAGAGATTGTCAATGGATATGTAGGATTTATTCTAAGTATCTGACTTCAGGGAGCCTTTTCACACACACACTAATAAAATTCCCCCTTGACTAAAATTTGGTCTACTTCAATCCAGAATAAATTAACAATCGTCAGATTAAAAGGAGTAAATATTGGTCAAAGACTGGATCCATTTTTTTTTCAAATTTTTCACTTTTTTCTTTTTGTTATAAAACAGGTGCCATATTTCACTTATTAAGACTATTGTTGATTTACCAATGGTTCTTTACAGATGGTCTAAGCAGTAACCAATGATGCGAATGTCTCAATATAAGGCTCTCTAGTCTAATTTTTTTTTTTTTTTTTTTGGGATAATTACAGACTTAACTTTAGGTCTTCAAGTTTAGATCCACTTTAAAATTATCTTGAGACACAAGCCCCAGAACATAACCTTGTGCTTTGTGGTTATCCAAACAGCACAAATGTGTTAGCTGTGACAAGAAAAGTGCCAATTAGATCATAGGGAAAAATACCAAGAGTAATATCTTATCATGTGTATTTATTGTGTATTTATTAGGGCAGCGGGATGGATTTTGATAGCGCTTTTATCTATGTATCCAAGTCATCAAAGGTGGGAGTAAAAGGATTCACTTTGGCCAGCATTGCATTGGTTGAGACAGGGGCTGTCACAACCATTGTTACAAAGGCCTGTGACAATAAAAACCTCCACTCTGTCAACTGTGAGGGGCTGTTGACAGATGAATGTACAAACAAAATTGTGCATGGGGTCACATCAAGGATATTGTATTAGTGAGATATATCTTGTCTATTTCTGCTATTTAAGCAAATCAGTCAATAAAAGGGACAAAAATTCAGTTTGTCATTTTAGATCATTGTACTCACAGGTGCTGTAACTTTCAGCATCTGAGGATTCGTGGGACAGAGATCGGCTTCTTATCCTGCTCCCCTTGGCCCTTGGAGTGCCCAGGTTCTTGTACTTTATTTCCTGGAAAAAACAATATAAATGCGTGACAGTTTATATATATAACACATTACTGGGAAAGATTTGTTGGCACCCCTTTTTCTTTAGTGCTGGAAATGGCAAGTTTCTCTTCCTCAATTTTCTACATAAAATACAAATTAGGAAAAAATTATCATGTGGAAATGTTTTATAAATTATACCTATAAATCTATGCTATTCGTGCAATGTCTTTAACCATTTGACTTATTTCTAACTTCTAAGACAGCTAGTCCCACTCAATAAAGAAATTTAAAATTCTAAATGATATTGCAATTAAAATTCAAATTGTTCATTGTAACAAATAATAGTTGGTGAGACTGCAGTCTACTGCAGAAAAAGCAGCCCCTTGGTTGTTTCAGCAAAACACATTGTTATAGTTGTGCACCAGCGCAATGAGATTGAGATTGTGATGGTGAGATTTGAACTGTCACACCTGCCACAATCTCAACATCACTCCTGTAACCAAATTTGTCTCTCAATGTAGCTGCAGGACTGAAAACATTTCTCTTTCTGACTGAGGTTGCTGCAACATAGTAAATTTTTGTCAAATATTAACTTAATAAATAGACAAAATTATACTTTTTTCACTGCTATATAGCAAATTTTTATTGAGCCATCCTGAAACTCCCCCTAACAAATGTGGTAACAGGTAATTTATTCACACAAGACTTGCTTCAGATTAGTAAATATAACCTAAATACAAGCCGAAGAAAAAGTTTTTTCCACAAGATGTAACCCTGATTTTGTTCAATATTTGTTTTGGCTTAAATAATCCAAAAAACTGGTTTACAAAAATGATGTTGTAGGGTGATCCTACAAGACCATGTCATCTTTCTATACCAATAGTTAAGTAACGTATCCAAAGAAAGGAAAAGCTTAGACCCCCAAAAGGTCAAAACGTAAAGTGGTACCAAGGTTCCTTATGCACAGATCTAATCCATGCGATCAAACAAGCATACATACACAAACATGCACATTGAAGTCAATGAGACCTTCTAGTACAATAATCACTAGGGAACTAAAACCACACATATGCACTAAAATCTAACTGTTTCACGACTTTGTGACCATCTACTAACTGTACTGACATGTTACACATCAAAGGTACTGTAAAACTTGACCTGAACTGGTTCAGGTCTGAATGGCATCGAGAGATGACCAGGCTTCTCTAAAGATAAACTGAGGTTCAATTCAGACATAACTTAATAATCATCAAATTACTTTTAAATTACTGGTTATTCAAAGTCCATTTACCACTGGGGAGTCATAGGTTCTCAAGTACTTTACCGTATTATTGAGAAAGATGATACGGCAGAGTAGCTAAATGCAGGAGGTCTACAGACAGGTAAGACCTCTTTTATGTCCTTGCATGGTTACTCCCACCATTACTCCCCTGCACTATAAATCCCAACTGGTAAAAATTCAACAAAAAAAACATAAATCTTAATTTTAAAACCGTACTGTAAATATGGGCACCCGATAGTGACAAATGTTTGACTTAATTGACATTCAAAAATCGATGCAGGGAACTGATGTGAGGGAGTAATATTGCGTAGATATTAAGAGATGAACCCTGCAGAGAACTCCAACTGGGTGCAGCCTGTTACATAACTGGTAAAATAATCTGACGGACGCAAGCAGTTCTAAGCAAAACTGACATACAGTTGGGAATTTCAAAATACACCAATCTCACAATATGATACAAACCCGTACAAATCTGATACAAACTGATACAAATTTGATCAAATCAATACAAACTGATACACAAAGTGCAATATGAACTATGGACGGTGAGCAAAGAAAATGAGCAAAGAAAATTCCCGCTACACAAATCAAATTACAGTCCTACAATAACTGGTGCACATCATGCCTGTATAGAAATAACTCAACTACATATGGTGTTTGCAATAACCCAGAGAACACCTGTTGTGAATATAAAATACATTGCCATGTGCCTTGTGCTTCAATGCATTGTGCTATTATAAGCCTTCACAGACAAGGAGAAAGATTTTCCTGGCTTCAGGTTAGACCACAGCTTATTTTAGCCAAATAGGTAATTCACTTTAAACAAATCGATGGTAAATAGGCGAAACATGCTTAAACCTTTTTCTTTTTCTCATTTTCCTTGAAAATTATATTTTCTTAAATATTTGGCAAAGATAGTTGTGTCTTTCCTGTACCTTATGCAAAGAGGGATTTTTTTCCAGATATTACAAGATAGCAAAGACAAGCAGAGTTCAAGAAGAAGAAAACACCAGATTATTTTTAGCTCAGTAATGAAAACAAAGCTAAAATGCATTTGAATTGTAATCCTTCCCAATACGAAGAATAAACAAAATAAATAAATAAATGTACTTGAATAAATAAGCCAATTTGAATAAATATATGAATGGCTATTGGTAGAGGGAAGCATTTCCATCTAAGGGTACAGAAACACACAGTGCATACAACGAATGACTTACATGGCCAATAGGTGGCAGTTGCAACTTCAGTCTTTGAGTCTGAGAAAAAAAAAACAGCAAATCATATACAGTAACAACTCAAAAACAGTGAGGAGAATATGCATATCTTTCTTCAAATAGATATAAACATCAACATAAATCACACAAACTAAAACAAAAGAAATCAGACATGAACGACACGGTTGATAGCATAAGCACACAAGGTGGTCTTTGATGCACACAAATTAACAGAGCCATTCTTGTTTGATTTATCTGTATACCCGTGGCAATCAGCATTCTACACCCAACTTCAAACTTCTTCATTTAAGGTGGGTGAGGTCCACAACAAATACCATGATATAATTAACATTTCCATATGCATCTATAATCAATCCTAAATGGATAACTAAAAATTATAACTGACTAAAAGACAAAAACATTAGTGCAAAAATTCTGGATATGATTTTGAAAAAATGTCATAAACCTCTATTATTATCACCCATTGTAAAGGCAAAATAGGTATGTCATGCACTTGTTAGCAAAAGAAGCATAGCACAAGAATTTAAAAACAAAAAAGTATAAGATAAAAATATCATCATACTTGGTAAAGATGAGCAAATTTACCAGATCAAATTTACCATACCCGTAAATTTTTTAACAAACTGGCAAAAATATATATAGTAAATGAATACATAAATAAATAAATAAAGTTTAAACTATTTTGAACTGGGATAAATAATAAGCTTTCCATAAGAATAAAGATGTAGGGTCTGTTTCACAAAAAAAGGCAAAAGCTCTTATGCCTTATTTTTATGGTCAACAATATTAGAATTATCTGCGACAGAAGGTGACCCCAAATTATGGTCTTAAAGATAAGAGCCACTATTCACTTCATCAAGTTATACAGTCGAGACCAGATTAATCTTGACTGAGAATATATATATGAGAGAGAGAGAGAGAGAGAGAGAGAATAAGTAAAATTTGTTTAAAAAGTGCTTAATTAATGTGCAAAGACTATTAAATATCTAAGCGTCTCAGATGTAAAGCGGGGTCCCTACGTGGATGGTACACTGATCTGGTGACTTCAGTCAGACTCCACTTGACCCAGACAAGTCCTGGGGATTGATTCACCAAAGAACTTAAGTCAGTTCCCTGGCTCAGTTGAGAGTGCTGTTACACTGCCCCTGATAGGGTAAGATGTGCCAACGTTACCTTGGTAATTTAGTTGTTAGTCAGGAACCCGACTTAAGTTTGTGAAACCAGGGCCTGGGGCTTGATTTACAGAATAATTTAAGCTCCAAAATTATTCTAAACTTATAGACCAAGAAACATTTGCTCATCTGAAGTCCAAGATAAATTCATAGCAGTCCACACAAAAAAGTAAGTATTGATCAGAAACATTTGGCAGGTTTATTCCTACTATAAAACAGGCACAATATTTCACCTAATTGAACCAATATTGATTCATCTTGGGTTGAAGTATACTTAAGTTTAGTTTTTTTTTTTTTTTTTTGGTGATCTGGCCCCTGATTGTAAATGCGGTTATTCATGCCAAGTGGAAAACCAGACGAAGTACATTCATTATCCCGACATGTGATCAACTAGTTAAGACACCACACTCTAAGGTCACATTCTAAGGTGAAAAAAGCACCTGTCAGCTTTTCTTTGCTTGACCCACTTTAAATTTTCTTCTTTTTCAACTTATCAATGACCAGTATTAACAATGATTACACAACATTTTCAATAATTTCTAACTTTCTTTGATGGGTTTTCAGTCACAGTTACTGTAGCATTGCTTTAATCTGGTTATCAATAAACCAATGTGGAAGATTTCATAGCACTGTCCATACCAATACTGCCTAGCAAAATACATGCCCCTGCTCTCCAACTCCCCAGTATATGTCTTACTCAATACTAAAAAAAAAAAAAAAAGCAAATATTCTTCAAGCTATTTCCCTGAATATAAAGTCATTAATATTCCATGATATTTTCGCCTTTTCACAGTCATGCTGAACCTTGTCGGTTTCCAGTCGAATACAGAGCAATAGTGAAGTTGGGCAGCAATATTGATGAAATTTGTATATTTATTGGTCCAAACGGGTCAGCAATTATCTCTTACTCCCCACTCTGGCACGTACATTATTTTTCAGTGATTGCTACACTTCCACAGTTTTCTTTTAAGTACTACAATAGCTGGTCAGTGAGTCAAAGGAAAAACAGTCAGAATACCTAGAACTGGCCCCAATATAATGGATAAATTATCTCTTGGAAAAGTATTTTGGCCATTGATTTTGGCTTGGCTGATCATGTTATCCCACCCTTTATTACTAATAATTAAAACTTTCTTTTTATCTATACACAGTTGTATAATACTGAATGGAACCATCTGTATCTCATGTAGCATTGCATAACATAAGATAAAGGATTATTCAGGTCTAATATATACAAATTAAAAATTAAAAATTCATATGTATATAACAGAAATTGGACTGCTATTCGGGTAAAATATATAAAGTTTCGAGGTTACAATATGGTTGCTAAATTTCTATTTTTGTTGTTAAAAGGATAAAAAAGCAGATGGATGACAACTCTTTAAAAACTTTTTGGATCCTTTTAAGTTTACAGTTGCTGGATAGTAATTAAAAAGACGATGTAGAGGGTGGGTACAGTCAAACATAACCTTTTTTCTGTTTCTGCTTCTAATCTACCTGCGTAAGTGGCACTTAAAGTTAAATAGGGGAGATCGTGACCAATGACTATAATACTACAGATAGTTGTCACCACATCTAAACACTTGCGGTCTTCTTCAGTGCCACGTCGATACCACACTGTGATTTGGAATATACTCTCATTTAAGCACTGAGTGAAACTACCTGTATCTCATCTTACTTAATCTTAGTGTGCACCAAATTTACAAACCGACTCCTTACACTCCGACCCACATGGCAGACAAATATATATATTCTTATCATACTTTCATGCATCAGATGTGCAAATGCAATAAAAAAACAGATGTTTGTTCTAATATCTTCTGGTGTGGAGCTTCATTCAACCAAGGAAGCAGCAGTGTTCCTTACAATGCATAGGCTTTGTTCACAACCAAGTTGATCCACAGACAAACTGATCCTAGGATCAAATATGGCACAGCCCTAATGTCTAATGTCCTAAACAAAATTAGTTATCTCAGTCTACAACATTAGCCACAGGTCTAAAGCAATTGGAAAATGGACTCAGTAGACTTATAAAACGATTTTCCAAAGTTACTACAGGTCCCATAGGAATAGTGGAAATTTAAGCAGCTGTTTTGAATAATAATAATAATAATAATAATAATAATAATAAATAATAACAATAATAATAATTATTATTATTTTGTCTTTTTATTTGCTCTTTGGATGAGTTGTCTTGATTTGGACGAATGGTCTCCTAAAGTTGGCTAATTCTGGTGATGGAAGAGAGCAGTTTCACAAAAGGGCTTTAGTCTGAATGAAATGTGATCTAAACTTTTAGTCTAAATTAGACCCAAAAAAAAGGGACTATAAATCCATAGTAACCTGATTAAAATACACCTTGTTATCAAATAATATAATTAATTTAAAAGCACTACCATGACCACTGATTTTATCTTGGATGAAAATACAGTAATATTGATAAAAAACATTTACACCAATTTCAGGGCTTACTAGTAAGTGTGTTTTGTTAAACAGGTTCCAGCGGGGGTAAAGAGTTTGAAGGACTCTGTTCCTGATGTCACATAATGGCTCATGCTAAAGGACATAATGCATTTATCAGAATTCCTTGCTTCAATCTCAAGATTCTGTCCCCATAAGGAATTCTACAATTATTGCTTTCAAAGACTATGTGATTCAATTTCAGACTTGAACTGCTCTTTCCGAGCCACCAGAGATTTTGTGGGAGAGAGATACCAAGATTAGAAAAACGATAGAAGTAGAGCACATTCAGGAACAGATGATCTGCGGAGTAACTGATCCGCTGACCAAATATGGGTGATCCCACTTAAAAAGCAATGCCCCCAATTCCCTGGTGGTCTCTTCACCTCCACACACCGCCATTAAGGGATTATATCTCAGCTCCGAGGTTTAATTACTAGGCCCCTGCAGCGTGGAGGCGGGGACACCATCAGGTAATTAATGGCATCACTTTTTAATTGGGTTCGGCCATATTTAGTCGGCGATCAGTTAGTCTGCAGATCGTCTGTTCTGAATATGCTCTTAGTTTCGTAACACCCATTAGTATTTGGTTCAAATAGTACGTGGATCGTGGTACTGTGAAATATTTACACACCATATCTTAAACCAGTGTCTCAGTGCATTGCACCATTCTGGAATACTACATGCACACAAATAGCAAAAATATTCAATTAAGCATAATCATTTTTTCCCTCAACAACCAGTCCAGTTTTTTTCATCATTTATCATTGTATTTTATTCAAATAACTAATTCTGCTTTCTTAATAAGAAAGATCTTAATAAAAGATCTTAATAGAATCTATCTTAATAAAAAAAGAAAAGTCTGCCAGCATGAACGAAGCAGCAGCAAGTTAAGTAAATTAAGGCATGACAAATATTGTCTGTTTGTGCATGATATCTCTGTTAAAATTGGCATTTGGTTCCAGAGAAGAAAGGCAGGGCAATGCCCTGAATTGTACGTCTTTAACTTAATGCATTGCCTTTCTTAAGACAGGTTCACTTGAGACTGGCGGATAATAGAATTATCCCATTATATTTCAGAAGGGCAAAGTGGTAAGTCATTTCTTTTGTCCTATTCATGTTTTCACTGCAGGATCTATCACTCATCAACCAGACTAAATATGAAAAGGTCTTTAATCCGTGTATCATAGCAAATCATTTTATCAGATTTAATTACAGGGGGGTTCGAGTTCAAAAGAACCACCCCTTTTGTTGGGAAAAGGTCCGCTCTGGGTAAAATTTGATCTAGGTACATGGGGATTTTATGGTAAAAGGTCCACTTTTTCAGAAAAAGAACCCCCCTTTGAAATTGCTGGCCACGGGCCTGTATTATGACCCCCCCCCCCCCCAACACCAACTAATAAGACTGGTTGGAGTTTCCATAGTTTCCCTAGTCAAACTCACATAAAAATTGCAACAAGCCAGCTGAAACTGACAAATGCCCCTGCTTTAAGATTGATTGGCTCTCTGTCTAGACAAACACTAAAAAATTGAAACAGATACAGTAACCATTAGATGCATTAATCCATTCCTAAAAATGAGCCAATTTAGCTAAGGTGTTTATGAAGGTGAACTAAATTAGCAATTTTGTGTCATCTTCTTAGAAATTCATTTTAGAACTACTCATAGGTAGCCCCCCCCCCCCACACACACACACACACACACACACGCACGCAATAAAAATCAGTGGTACAATTCAGGTTTGTTCATCATACAGGTAGAAAAATTTTGTTCATTAATCTTCAGGGGGAAAAACTAGCGAAAAAAACTACACTGATATTGATCTGGCCTATAAAAAGAAAAGTTTCACACTCAAATCAATTGGCACAGATGGAAGGTTTGCCAAGGTCAGCCTTGGCAAATGAAGATGCAATTTTATATTTTCATTTGACCCCACTGATAGATTCCCTTTACAATTTCTGGCCCACATATATCTCCAAGGCCTTTTACCTGTTTTCCGCCTTCTCTTTCTTTCACTCTCCCCTCCTTCTCTCTCTCCCTACCAAAAGTAACATCAGCCCTCTATGAAACAGACATTTGCAAGTTAAAATAGAGCCACCACTTTAAAGGGACTCTTTAAAATAATTCTAACACTTTACGTCTCCAAATGTTCATCCTGCAAAATTCCTCCAAACACTATTAGGAAGAGAGGTTTTGGCTTTGACAACTGGAATATCACTTTAACCATTTAACTTTTACTATTTCTAAGTACTAGAATAGTTTAAGAAACTCCAGTGAGAGCCTAATGCTTAACACCTTCTATCACCTAAACATCATTTGGTAACACACAACAAAACAAAAAATTATTCTGAGTGTTTTTTTTGTTTTTTTCAAGCCTACACATTATTCAAACTAAGTTCATTAAAAACATTTTCTATAAATAATTCAAACGGTGTTTACATCAGTTTTCCACCTGGTAGCACACAGCCACAGTACACTAATGGTACCAATTAAGATAAAAATACCTCTCGACAAAGTTATATCATACATTAACAAGGAAGGAAGGAGTGCCTAGAGTATTTTCATTTTTACAGCAGTGTTCACACTGGGCTCTAAACTGAGCAAATCTCAAGCAGTCTTGATTACGCTGTTGATGACATAATCGGTACTGCCAGCATAAACCAAAAACCACTTTGATCAACATAATCCTTATTAGCTCATGTCAGTCATGTCAGTGTGTGAACCAAATTTTCATAACCTGATCTCGCAATAATGTGAGTTGGACCAACTTTCAATCAATTCGAGTCTTGTCTGAGCACACCCTCTGGCTGCTTCAGAATGGCTTAGCCTGGGTGCACCTGTTTGCCAGAGCTATCTTGATCACACCAATTTAAAATTTATCTCAAATCAACATTACCTACGGATCAGTTTATCATGCAGTGGTCCACTCGAAAGGGTCAACAAGTGGAATTTTCAAACATACTAGTATGCTCCAGGTTCTGTAGTAAATGAGAAAATAATAAACTTGCCCCGACACCATTGCATATGGCAATATATATATATATATATATATAAATGGACCTGGAACTGCCTCATTTGTTATCTATTATCTATATTAGTATTTAATGCTACAAAGTTTTATTATCATTTTGGCTGGCCATTATCGGCTAATCTACCATTTGCAACTTTTTAAAACCTCTTATATACTGTCCCACATGTTAATTTCTATGTGCAAACTATCGATGTCAGCAATTTGGTAAGGGTTTATCCATTTCTCATGTCAACAAAAAGCTACATGTTTTTTACTTTTTCCTTACTGTTGTAATCTTTTTAAAGGCCTTAGCCTTTGCCTAAAAATGTATCAATAAAACTGAATCTGCTTATCTCGGTGAATATTTTCCAAAAACCTCTTAAACAGCAAATGTGAAGGCTGTGATGGTTCAGTGTGGTCCGATTTACCGGTGAATTCTGGATCATTCGGTGCCGAGTCTGGTAGTTGGGTAGGCCTGTGGTTTGTTTTCCATTCTATTTACTCATCCAGCATCATCGATCTTATGTGTTGAAGTCAATTTCTATGTGCAATCTATGCAAAAATTTAATAAAGGTTTATCCATTTCCGATTTCAACACTTTTCTTTTCATTAACGTTGTTATCTTTTTTCAACATCTTAGCCTTTGTCCAAAATTTATCCATAAAACTGAGTTTGCATATTTTGGTGAATATTTTTCCACAAACCTTCTCATCAGCACAAGTGGAGGCTGTGATGGTTTGTTTTCCATTTTGCCCTTCCAAAGATACCTGAACCACTATCTCTGCTTTCTCTACATCCTGACTTTCCATGCTACTGGTCAACAGTGGCTCCATCTCCTTTTCCATAATGACCAGTCTTAATTGTTCACTAGAAAGCATTAATGTTTTTAACGCCTTGGGCTTACTATATGCTTTTTTATGCACAAAAAGATGCTACTGATCTACCTGTATTTCTAAATAATATTGTGATGTTAGGAGCTTTTATAGCTGGTGTCCTAATAATTTAAATTCTTCATTGTGATTCAAATACTCCCCTGAATGTCCCAATTTGAAATAAGTAGTACGACACTTTAAGTAATACATGAAAATAAACTTGTTGTCAACTTCGAATGTTGTCAAAATATGTGTTTAAGATGAGATTAATCCAAAAACATTAGCCCACGTTTCGTCACCTTATCCCCTTTCAAATTGCCGGCATTGTAAAACACATTTATAAAACCAATAAAGAGGGCCCTGAGTTCATCTAAAATAAGCCTGATGGGGCCACCTGTAACTACTCAATCTGGCTGAAGCACTCCTGGGTTCATTTTTGTTTAGTAACTTTATGCATTTAAGCATTTTCTAATTTGGCTATGAAAAGCTAGTAAAGCCCTTTCAGTTCATTGCCTAATCTATAACTGAATTATTGGGAAAAAAACCAAATTCTATATCAAAATTGAATTCATGTAGCAATTGTGTTGAAAGTAGTTTCATCTTACAGTGAGCCTAGTATTCTAATATTTCCTTTTCATTGTCATCAGGACATCCTATGCCATACAAGTGCATAGTGTCAACAATGTATATGACCACATCTCTGTCATAAACCACAATACTGAGATCACAGTCTAAAATAAGCGTTCTGGTAAATATACACAGCTCATCAAAAAGCAATAGGGGAAGGGGGGGGGGCAACCAACCTTCACATTTGAGGTAAGACAAAAAAAATCCATTTTCACGCAACATATTAAATTTACAAAAATACAAGAAAATGTTGCAAAACCTGACTAAAAATGATAATCAAATACTCTCTCAATTTATAAATACCTCCATCGGAACGTAAACCCTTTCCTGGTAGCAGCTGATCCCAGATCTATCCAGGCAACAGAAACGCTACCAAGTGTGGACATGCACTCTCCTACCTGGGCAAACAAGAAGCCAGTGAGACAGATTCTGTGTTGCAATAATCTAAAACAAAAAAAGAGTCTGACAACACCATGCAGACGACAGGAGCTGACCTGATGACACCGAACCCTCCCATCTCACCCTGAATTTTAAGCGCTCAGGTAGTAGTCTGTTCATAAGGTGCAGCTCGGAGTATTCTTGCCACCAGCCAAAATGGACATGGAATATATAATATGTAGTGGTGTATTATTAAAAAGATGGACATGAAAGAAACGTCGAATATAAAAATGTTGTAAGACAAGAGTGGGACATACTTGGAGGAGGGGCTGCAAAAGTCAGAGATTTGTACCGAAGTTTGAAAGTTTGGGCTTTAAAGGCCTCTCACAGACAACCTTTTAAAATATTTCCTACAAAATCATAGGGACACGTAAAGAATATTGTTTTGATGTGCTCGAGGTCCTTATATGGACTCCACACAAGGGTAAATAAATTGAAATGGTCTTCAATAAAGGCAAACAGCAGCCTAGGTGTTAAAAGTCACTGGCCATTAAAAAAGCATAGAAGAGGAGACTTGAAGCAAATGGAAAATTCACTAAGACTAAACCCTCATTTCCCCAAACATGTCCGTAAGGTACAATGACAGGCGCCTGGAAGTTAAATGAACACAGGGAAGGGGCAATCATTCTACTTATTATTTAATGTACATCTTTATTTGTACTCAGTAACCTATGTCAGAATAAATTACAGTACTTGTGACACTGTTAGCTTGTGACAAAAAGTGTTTATGGTTAATTGATGTGCCGTTTAAGGTTAAAGACAGATTTAGACAAGAAGACAACTACATTACTTTCTTGATGTACATGTTTTGGATAATAGATGAATCTTTAGTGTTCAATCTTAACAAACCAATGAATACATAAAAACCATACCAGTAATTTTTTCTTGACAGCCTTAAGTTTAAATTTTATCTTTGAAAAGGGCAAAACAATGTCTTCGTTCGATGAATCGTTGTAATTAGGGGCTCATAATTCCATGATCAAAACATTTAAACCAAAATAACGACATGGGTTCAAAGCACATTTACTAGTTGTCACCTTTGCCAATTTTTGTGATAAGATCGCCTTCATGGATGAAGTTTACCCAATACCCATTGCTATCTCAACTCAAAATAAAAAGCTGTAAAATGCTCAGCAACAAGAAATATGAACGCTGATGTTTTTATATTTTCAAGGGGATTATTATTATTATTTTTTAATCAGCAACATGGTCAAAACATTACTGAATAATAAGATGCATTGAATAAAGCTCATTTTCGGTATTTTGATGATCATAAACCCTGTCAGTAACCTTTGAGTCATAAACAAATTTAAATGAGGTGTCAGCAGCACTACGAAATTTATGAACACCTTCAATTGTTATGTAAGCTGAAGCAGAGATGAACAGGTGACCCCCAAAAGTGCGCCTCTACATCTATTAACAAAAATTCTTCGACGTTAATGCGTCGCCTGCTGTGATGGGAACAGTTAATAAAGCATTCAAGTTTGTGAAAAAAAGATCTATTAAAGCAATAATCATGCAGTTATTTTAACAATCTCCTTTCTGTTAAAACATTGGCATTCAGAAACTTAAAAAGCAAGTTGACGTAAGATTAAATATTTAATATTACAAAAAAAAAAAATTATCAGAAAATTCAATCGCCAACTACCCCCACTGATATCTATAGATTTTACTGCCTGGATCTTGACTACATCTACATTAAATAAACCTAATAATAATAAATTATAATATTTAAGAAATTTACCATAAAAAAATCTAAACTTGAAAATAGAATATTCACCCCGAGAGACAACCCTACCCACTTTCACATTAAATAATAGGTATGTTTATCTGTTAAACTGATTGCCTTCAGCGAGGGTGTGAGAGTTGGATTCAGGCCTAACCAACTACCAGACTCGGCACCTAAGGATCCTGAATTAACCGGTTTATCGGACCACACTACCCGTTTTCAAGGTGTGTGTCAGATCGCATTTCGGAGTATCAGTCAGAACACTGACAGGATGAGCTCACGCTCGGCTGTCACCTTGATTGGATAGTAAACGATTGTCGTATTTAATCGCTATATGATTTTAAAACCGGGTGCATAAATTTGAAAGCCACCTAGATGAACCTTAGACTGCCACATTAATCTAATACAATGCAAAAAAGCCCTATCAAAAGTGGTTAAAACATTCAAACCGAATGTCGTAAAGTCCCCATATATCCCCATAGAGACAATGAAATAGAGTACTCTAAAGTAAGAGTACAGTTTAAGGTTGTTCAGCCGAGCGTGGATGAGCCCGCAGTCGTCCTACAACATTTGTTCTGGAGTATGATACTCCGAAATGCGATCTGACACACACCTTGAAAACGGGTAGTGTGGTCTGATCTACCGGTGAATTCTGGATCATTCGGTGCCGAGTCTGGTAGTTGGGTAGGCCTGCACCTTCACATTAAATAATAGGTGTGTTTATCTGTTTAAAACTGATTGCCTTCAGCGAGGGTGTGAGAGTTGGATCGATCTAAGTACAATGACAGCTTCACTGGGAATGACCCCTAACACAGCTTGAATCCATTACTGCACGGACTCTCTCTCACGCATTCAGTGCTCACAATGTATCAACCTCAAAGCCAGACAACTCACACCTTCCTAGAATGACACATCTTGCTGGCTTCATACAGCCGACTACCTGTCTGGCTTGATTGTCTGTGGACGATGTTAGTAAACAACTTCATAAATATATGATGCAACAGTTTTTCTAAGTTGGCACGTAATTTTGCACTGTGATGTTTACTGCAAGTCTGGTGTTAAAGTTGGTATAATTATTAAGTGCAGGGTTACCTTTTGTTTGAAATTGAAAAGATAAAAATTAAAAAAAAAAACTTCATAATTTTCTTCCTGTTACCTAACTACACTGATTCACTGATAATATTCATAATATACATTCCCACTCTCAATTTACAGGAAAACAACCCCAATTGTTACAAAAGTCAAGTCAGAGGAAAACTCAAGGCATTAATAGAAGAAACATGATATGATTACAATAAGACCATAACTCATGTCAATCACACATTTTCTGTATCAGTCAGAAACACTCGGCGTTTTATAAATCCAGTTCATATTCAATAACATTAAAGATGTCTTTTTCTTCTAAAAATACAAATTTGCCCTCAATTCTTCAGCTAAACTTCCCTTATTTGGGCATATCATTCAACTTGAACAGTCAAAAAATAAATTGATGAAAAAAATATATATCATTTATGAAAATGATAGGTATAATAAAAAGACTATACCTTCTTCTTTTAATAAATTATTTCATATATACATGCCTGTGAAGGTTCATAAAAAAAAGAGAAGAACCCAGACATCATGTTCATCTAATTGTCGCAATATTTTGGTGGTTTCCTTCAAACAATGAATTCTTTATTGTCTGTCAAAACACCTGTCAGAGATGTCTTCTTTGATTTCATTGCTTGTAACATCAAATAACCTTGGGCCTTTCACCTGTACTTTTCCATATAGTTACTCTATTTTTCTCTTCCTGCTCTCTCTCTCTCTCTCTCTCTC
>NW_019775458.1:546336-570006 GCF_001039355.2 Lingula anatina | reverse complement strand
TAGACTGCCACATTAATCTAATACAATGCAAAAAAGCCCTATCAAAAGTGGTTAAAACATTCAAACCGAATGTCGTAAAGTCCCCATATATCCCCATAGAGACAATGAAATAGAGTACTCTAAAGTAAGAGTACAGTTTAAGGTTGTTCAGCCGAGCGTGGATGAGCCCGCAGTCGTCCTACAACATTTGTTCTGGAGTATGATACTCCGAAATGCGATCTGACACACACCTTGAAAACAGGTAGTGTGGTCTGATCTACCGGTGAATTCTGGATCATTCGGTGCCGAGTCTGGTAGTTGGGTAGGCCTGCACCTTCACATTAAATAATAGGTGTGTTTATCTGTTTAAAAACTGATTGCCTTCAGCGAGGGTGTGAGAGTTGGATCGATCTAAGTACAATGACAGCTTCACTGGGAATGACCCCTAACACAGCTTGAATCCATTACTGCACGGACTCTCTCTCACGCATTCAGTGCTCACAATGTATCAACCTCAAAGCCAGACAACTCACACCTTCCTAGAATGACACATCTTGCTGGCTTCATACAGCCGACTACCTGTCTGGCTTGATTGTCTGTGGACGATGTTAGTAAACAACTTCATAAATATATGATGCAACAGTTTTTCTAAGTTGGCACGTAATTTTGCACTGTGATGTTTACTGCAAGTCTGGTGTTAAAGTTGGTATAATTATTAAGTGCAGGGTTACCTTTTGTTTGAAATTGAAAAGATAAAAATTAAAAAAAAAAAACTTCATAATTTTCTTCCTGTTACCTAACTACACTGATTCACTGATAATATTCATAATATACATTCCCACTCTCAATTTACAGGAAAACAACCCCAATTGTTACAAAAGTCAAGTCAGAGGAAAACTCAAGGCATTAATAGAAGAAACATGATATGATTACAATAAGACCATAACTCATGTCAATCACACATTTTCTGTATCAGTCAGAAACACTCGGCGTTTTATAAATCCAGTTCATATTCAATAACATTAAAGATGTCTTTTTCTTCTAAAAATACAAATTTGCCCTCAATTCTTCAGCTAAACTTCCCTTATTTGGGCATATCATTCAACTTGAACAGTCAAAAAATAAATTGATGAAAAAAATATATATCATTTATGAAAATGATAGGTATAATAAAAAGACTATACCTTCTTCTTTTAATAAATTATTTCATATATACATGCCTGTGAAGGTTCATAAAAAAAAGAGAAGAACCCAGACATCATGTTCATCTAATTGTCGCAATATTTTGGTGGTTTCCTTCAAACAATGAATTCTTTATTGTCTGTCAAAACACCTGTCAGAGATGTCTTCTTTGATTTCATTGCTTGTAACATCAAATAACCTTGGGCCTTTCACCTGTACTTTTCCATATAGTTACTCTATTTTTCTCTTCCTGCTCTCTCTCTCTCTCTCTCTCTCTCTCTCTCTCTCTCAGTTTTCACCAGAGTGTGCTAAAGCATTGGACCCTGTTGTACAATTATGTATTATTTCCATTTCAGAGGCTTTTTTTTTCATTGCAAAAGAGAATTTCTTGGAATGACACACAATATCAGAAATACTAGACAGGTTGAGGTGGGTGAGTAAAAACAGCCTCAACTTTGTTTTAAGGCTTTTTTATGACAAAGAATTTCTTGGAATTACATACAATATCAGAATAACTTGAGTCCACAGGTTAAGTAGGATGAGTAAAGAACAACCTCGACTTCTCAACAGTGTAGCTAGCAGCACAAGTCCTCAAATGATCACAGTAATAATGGTGAACACCAAGAGACCTCGTGTCACCGATTCTGGAGAGACTGCCACCGAGCCTTCAACTTGTGACATTAAATGCTCTTGCTTTGAAAGACCCTGAAGGCTTTCTCCAAAAAGGAGAATTGTGTTCGGCTGTCTAGCAGATATCAAAACAAGATTTAAGGTCATCTTGGGTAAAAAAAGAAGCCACTTGAAAATTTATTTGAAAAAAAAAAGTTAATTGTGGTTAATTATTTAAGAAATATATTTTTCCAGGTCAGAAATATGGTCAAGATATTCCAAAATTCTTTCATATTGGCTAAATGCTCTCTCTCTCTCTCTCTCTCTCTCTCTCTCTCTCTCTCTCTCTCGCAATGGACTTCATCCACCAAATTATCTCAAGCAGGGAAATTTAAAACAAGATTCTTCTCTGTAGAATCATTTTTGGACATAGTTTTATGATGCTGTTAATAACCTTTAGCAAGAGCATTTATAATAGTTGTCACGAGAGTTCAAGGATGGCAGTTAATGACAAACTAAAATCTCCTGATGTTTATATTTCATACACTTTTTTATGGTTCCCTGGAGGTAGGTTTTCACTAAACACATTTTTATTATGCCCTGGGTGTTGATGAATTAATAATCTGACATCAAACGTTAAAAAACATATCTTACTGAATTGAAAATTCATCTACCCCTGCTAAAAAAAAGTTGATCTATTGAAGTGCAAATTCAATCTCAAATGACAAAATGCACTGCGGTTGAAAATGTATCCTTCTCTTCATCACGAAGACACATATACCGCAGTCACACCAGTGAGTCTTGATCACTATCTGCATTCAATCGTATGATCTGTCAGTATTAAGTGTCATAACCGCATATTACCCCATGAGAATATACACAATACAACCAGGTGCAGAAAAAGTTGCATGAAAAAAGTGCTTCATTTTGTTAACATGTATATCTCTTGCACACCACAAATTCTATTACTTATTTTCCACATCCCACACTGTAACACTGCCTAATCAATACATTTAGTTATATCGTGTTCACAATTTGGTGCCTATTGAGATTTGTGGTTGGGGCATATCCAGTTCTTAGATCCATAAATACCCGATGTAACATGCTGAATCTCGTATTTATGTACTATGTAGATTCTGCCTGAAATAGTTAGTGCAATTCAGGACAATTCTGCAATCCACAAAATCTTTAATTTTCACATTGTGCATGCCTTGCTATTAGATACTACCCTAAGGCTTTACTATAAGGATCTATTTGTAACTATTCAGATACTATCCATTCCTGTTGTGATACCATCTGATATTGTCTATAATCCACTTGTCTACACAAGGGATACTATCCCTACAGCTGGGAACTGTCCTATCACTGTTGGGATAATTAAATATCCGTTACAGTGGATAATATCCATTATAGCGGATACTATCCCTTAGTATTGAGATACTATCCTTTACCAGAGAGATGCTATCCATTACCATTGGGGATACTTTTCATCATTTTCAGAGAAGAAAAATCGACTTAAAAACAGCTCTATAAAGATCAACCTTCCCAACAAAATATTTCAGGAAAACATTTGTTCACAAACATGAAAATGTATACCATATGTGAAGCAGAGAATTAACTTTGATATGACAGGAACAAAAACGTACGTGCACAGAATAACAATGACCCTATATCCTGCTTGATCATTTTTGCACATATCATTTAAGGACATCAAGTATTGCCTCAGGTAATAAGCACCAACTTCATGTGCAGCTTTACCAGGATTTTAACCGTAAAATCTTTATCGCGACTTGACAAAACTGCTCAAATTTCCTCTTCTCCAATATCTTCTCTTAATTTTGTTTAAAATAATTGATTCTGAGTTCATTTTATCTAGTCTCCAGGAAGGCATTCACCTTCCAATTACAGCAGAGATGTCCCCAGGGAGGAGCACTGCATGCAAATGGCATTTCTTCCATCACACTTACTCTAAAGGAAGTTTTAGAGATGCATGGCATGTTGTTT
This sequence comes from Lingula anatina, assembly GCF_001039355.2. Next base: position 566,232 of record NW_019775458.1, on the reverse strand, counting down.
GGGATATTATTCTTGTTGAGAGTTTTTGTTTTGGTGAGAATGGCAACGAACACCAAGTTAAATTTCGAAGTATTTAAAATCAACAGGAGGATGCATTTTCAAACAGGATTAAGGCCGCATTCAGACAAGTGGACTAACGAGTCCGAGGGTCAAATATGGCCGACCCACTTGAATGGTCATATAGACATTACGCACTGCTGGCTAACTCATTTAATGACCTTTTATGCATGGAAATCCAGTCCAGAAGGCAGGAACTTTTGATTTGGACTGGTGGTTTTTTTGAGGCCCACTAGTCCCAAGTGAGCAGCATGCAAATAAGTTAAAGGTACAAACTGCCACAGATTTTAATCCATGTGTACGTGAGCGTGCATGCATGTGCATGAGAGTGCAGCCTGTTCCAAAAATTCCTTAACCAACTCGCACTTCAGTCCACCAAGTTCCAAGAATCTACTGACCCAAACCAGAGATATTGGTTAGTCTCTGACAAAATTAATAACAATTTCACTAGCCCGCCTTCACTTCTACTGGGGCAGCATGGGGCAATGGCTAGCATTGACTGTTAGAGTAACCTTGGTCATTTTTAAGGTCAAGGATACCTTCTATAGATATATCCATCCGTCCCAGTCGGGGCAAATCAATAGACTTTCTTCCCAAATAGATTGATATTAACTTTCTGTATGTAATATCAAAGTAGCAGGGATACAGAAGTGGCAATTCTAACACACTTTGGGCATGTGTATAAACTGTCTGTAGGCAATTTAGTATGAAGATTCAATAGGCCACAGGCTCACTGTTCCAAAACCGACAATACATTACTATACTTCGCACGATTTGACATTTCTTATATTCAAAAGTTCATTGATCTGAAGGTGTATTGGTCTCAAGGGAGAAATGATACCATTTTAACATCATCATCATCAGTGGTTAAGTGTTCAAGCTGTTTTCAAGTAAATTGCCCTTGACCTTTGAAAAATAAAATACAATAAAAGAATAAAACTTAACCTCTGAGCAAACATAAAGAAGTCTTGGGCCATAAAATTTTTGTGTAATAAACAGCTCATGATCAGCAAAAAATCAGTAGAGCTGATCAGAAAATTATTTTCTGTCAGAAAATTATTTTCAATACAAGAAATAACCATGTTTTAGTAAAAGCAGAGAGCCCAACAGAAAAAAGTGTAAACTGTTGTTCAAAGCTCAAAGAAACCGTTGGACAAAGGCTTCAAACTTATAACATTGTTTATACATAAACTGTTTCATTTCCCAACTTAAGTTCAAACCACAAGCTTCAAAACTCAATATAAGAAAGCACAAAAACTGGGTCTGTTCCATGCATTTAAATTAATCATATTTTCCAGCGAAACATTTCTCTTTCAGTAAACGTAATATGTGTGCATGCATGCCCCAGCACACACCCACACACTTTTGTGTCTTCATAGTTAGTAAAAGCTAGCCTAACTTAGACTGTTTACTAGTAACCTATGTCAATTTTGCAGTCTTGGTCTAAAAGCATTTTCAAATGATTTTTTTAAAAAATAAATTCAACTGACAAACCCAAATGGGCTTCTCTCCCCACTGACTGTAAAACCATTATCAGTGCAATCAAAATTTCCTCTAGGGACACAGTTAAAAAGGCAAATAAATTTTTCAAAGAAAAAAATGTATTAGGTTGGAGACATAAGTCTTTTTTGAAACACAGGTAATCAGTTAAAATTTCTAGCAGTTTTTTTGCTGAGGACAATATCCGACTTTTCTCATTATGCAAAACAAGGATCAGCCTGTGATAACAGGTCTGGTATTTACATTATGGAGTATTCAACTGGACTCATTACACATGTCTGTCTTTCTAATCAAGTTCTACTGTGATAAAGGTAGGCACTGTGTAATGTGTTCCTTTCCAAGTACAGAGAGACAAGAATTTTGAAGTCCAATAGTAAATATTGTAATCAAGCTAAGTCCCTATAAGTTTATCACCTGGGGCATGTTTAATAATATCTTAAGTCAGTTTCTGGACTAAAAGCTTAGCCTGCTATAACTTAGCTGATTAAGTTCTTCTTCATAAAAATCTATAAGGCTACACTTATCTGGTTTCCTTTTTTCCCAGAGTTTTAGTTAAGGTCCTTGAACAAATTGTCTGTCTTGATTTTTACAGCTCTCAAAGGTGACAGTAGCCCATTTATCAATGCCAAATACAGTTTCGGGGACAATCATATTTAAAAGTTCTCAGTCAGACCAGTGTTGCAGCGTTGACTTTACATATTCAGCTATTCAATTTTAGCTGACTAAGATTAGCCCAAGAACTAAAAAAAAAAAATAAAAAAAAATTTAAAAAAAAAAAAAAAAAACACTTGGGAGGCAGACCAGAGGATGTAATTTGTCAGATACCCTTTTAGTAGTTAACTTTAGTTTACTTTATACAGACTATATACAGACTAGTGCTGAAAAGATCGTAGGAATGCAATCTGCAATCTGTACTCAATTCTACATGCAAGTGCTATGTACTGCATATGCACATGAATTCTAAGAATATAATGCCTAGAAAAAAGGCACCTAAACTGGCAACACTCAGGCAAGATGTGTGAAACACTATTTAGTACTTGTCAATGGTTCCAGACAGCTGATGTATGATTATGATAAATCTTTGTGCTTATGTCAGTGTGTTAATTAAATATTACAATACACAAAAAGCTCAAACAGGAATATTCACAAACATAAAATAATTTGTCGATAGCCCTTGATGGTCCACGACTTGCATTATATACAGTGTAGTAAAGCCGCAGACACCGCTGGTGCTTCAGGTGAAAAAGGAAGATGTTTTACAAAGACTTAATTGGTCGATAATACCCAAGGACTGTGACTGTAAAACTACCTGTAGGGCAAGTTCTGTTGCTACTGTGTACATTGTATCCATGCATTCAATAGTGAAACATTTGGTGGACAAGGGCTACGCATTTAACAACATGGGTTCGCGAGCACTAAATCTTCACACCAGAAGCAATTTGCCTTTAACAGCCGAAGCAATGCTTACGATACAGCGCACATAAGCGAAAGCACAACAATCAATGACAGCATATAACCTCGCTCGTAACTAAATTAATTTAATTTCTTAATAGTTACATCTAACACAATGGGTGTCTTTAATGCCTCAAATAATCACTTACCCTTGCTTGGGCCTCATCACCAATAAGTTTGTGGTCAGTTACTTTTGCCCTTGATTTTTCTGAAACAACGGCATCTTCGGAGTCGTGATCTTCGTCCGCCATTTTCACAGCTGTGAGACCATGTGATCAAAACTTTTTTCGAAATACCCCACGGCAGATTTTATCCTTTTTAATTCAGATTACGAACAGATTTATGAACTTTTTAACTTAACGACTGAGCTTGGCTTCAGTGTTTGAGTGCGTTTTTATAGCAGACTGTCGCTTTAGTTTTTGTGAAATAATCATAGGTGGCAGCACATGTCTTGTACACAAAATCCAAGATGGACGGCTCCAGTGGAGCTGGCGGAGCTGGGCGAGGAAGAGGTGGTTTACCAAAATTGAGGGAGTTACTCCGTCGGCAGCGAAGAGATTCAGAGGTAATGCGAAACAGGTCTTAATTAAGCATATTTACTTAGTTGAATACTAGAAATCTCTCACTACATCGAGCTCTTTGAATTAATTGTTCACGTCAGAATTTGACACTTGAAAATTTCATTCTGACGTCTTGAAATTTAATTTAGATCAGTGAAGATATCAGCCCCATTCTTATTCAAGAAATTAAAAATAAGATTAATAAAAACCGTGTGTAAGCTATGCAGTGAAAGTAAGTGATGATCACCTTTATGTTTCTGTCGTCTAGCACAACTTGCAATGAATGCATCAATTTAAAGCTAGCGTGAAATTAACGTTACTATTTTTTAAAATAATCATTACATTTAACGTGTCATCCAATTACTTTTTTAGTCATAAGATATACTTTCATTTTGTTTATCAGACCAACAGTGAGTCGCCAGACCTGGAGTTTATATATGATGATGCTGATAAATACAATTTGGAAATATCAGGTATTTTTATAATATTTTTTTATTCAAGGATTATTTTATTTATTTATTTTGTTTTATCTGAAATGAATAGGTCATTTACTATAATACATATTCTCTTTACATCCAGCTTTTCAATATTTTTTGTTAGATATCAGTAATGTACAGGTGTGGTTTATCAGTTGCAAGGAAATCAAGGTTCTCTTCGCGTAAAAGTAAAAGATACAGCAAGAGATCATAAGATGTTTAAGTAACTGATGTCATATACACATTGATAATGAATGGTGTATCTGATATACTAAAGCATAAAGGACATGAGGACAAACAATCAAGCTGACCCTAATGATCTTGTTGCATGTATGTGAAATAAGCTGTTGTAATATACTGCATCATTTATTGATTTGCTAGAAGTTTGTTATAGTCCACATGTTTTGTAATTATTCATATGTTTTTACAGAACTTTACAGCTATACAGAAGAAAGTGAGTTTTATCAAAACAGAAAATGCTTCGAGGAATATTTGGAAAGAATCAGTGAGTAAATCTTAGACTATAAAACTTTACTTCAAACATTTTGATATTTGCGAGAAATTTCATGTACATTAACAAAAAATGTCCCTGGGATAGGTGTACAATCCTTTTTAGTCTAGCCTGGATTAGATTGTAAAAAGATGTACAAGATATGAATTTATGCCAGAGTAGTTAAGTGCCGAGTTAGTATTTTTAAATCTAATGTTACCTGAGGCTGTCTTACTGTTAAAATATGTGTGACAGAAAAGACAGTGATGCTTAAAACGTTTTACAAATTTTTAGAAATAGCAATAGCATAACAGAATTTCTTGGCAGTTTAAATCATAACTTTCATGCCTTGTGTGATTTCAAAGAATTGGATTAACCATCATTATTTGTTTTATATTATATAACAATATATAATATAATTGTTCTGTGTAACAGCAAAACAGAAGTGGACAGACCTGAATGAGGCTGCCAGAAAGATGCACATCCTGAGGCTCCTAGACACAATAGAGGTCTCCAACAGGCAGGCCAGGATGGAGGCTGTCAGGTCTCTACTCTACTTGCTACAGGGTAAGTGAGCTAGGTTCTAAGGCCCCTGCTGTGCTTGTTACAGGGTAAGTGAGATAGGTTCTAGGGCCCCTGCTGTACTTGTTACAGGGTAAGTGGGGTAGGTTCTAGGGCTCCTGCTGTACTTGTTACAGGGTAAGTGAGCTAGGTTTTAAGGCCCCTGTTCTACTTGATACAGAGTAAGTGAGCTAAGCTGTCAGGTCCCTGCTGCACTTGTTACAGGGTTTTCAGGTCCCTGCTCTATTTTTTACAAGGTGAGATATTTTCTGACAGTCTTCCGAATTATCTTTGTCGATCCATCTTCCATTTTTAACTGTCTTCTGACAGAAAAATTTAGATACCCATCAATGTAAACCTTTAAATCTTACCATCTTCCAAGACCCAAGAGACGGCCTCAATCCGCCTCTGGGGTAAGTGAGCTAGATTGTCAGGTCCTGGCTGTACTTGTCACAGGGTGAGTTAGCTTGGTTCTAAGGTCACTGTTCTGATGACTACAGGGTGAGTGAGGTAGGTTACAAGGTCCCTGTTCTACTTGTTACAATGTAAGTGAACTATTTTGTCATGCTCCACTTGTTACAGGGTGAGTGAGCTAGGTTTACTCACCAGTCCAATGCTGTACTCAGTCCAAGGATAGTCCTATCATTCAAATATTTATGTACTCAGGTATATTACAGTATCTTTTATTAACATGTTAACCTTATTATTTAACAGGCTTCTTTGGTGAATGTGATCATGAAGAAGATCAGGCTTACTGGTGCCGCTATCATGTGTTCTTGCTGTACACCTGTGGAGCATTCCAAGCCCTTATTGAGCTGCTTAACATGGAGATGGAGTAAGTAGCAGAGGATGGCTTCACAAAAGAAGTGAAGACTGCCAATGGGTCTTTAATTTTAGATAGAAATTTCAAAAATCGTGGATTTTGCTACAATTACAATTTTCAGCAAGCTGGCTCAAATTAAAATATGATTGTGACATTTATTTCTGTAAAAGATATTGTAGGTCGTAGTCAGTTTTTGAGACATTGTGTCAAAAATCCAGAAAGTTTATGAAGGAAAAAATGTTTTTAAAATATTGGTACCAGGTGTGTTTCTGTTATTTCGAAAATTACATGTTCCAGCATTGATTTCAGTAGCCAGTTACTCATTTGATGTAATGAATTGGTGTTATTAATTACCTTTCTTTTTCAGGAATGGTCTAGCTGCCTCTGTTGCTTTAAGGAAACCAGCTGTGTCTCTTGCTGACAGTACGGATCTTAGGTTGGTACAGCTTAGGTTATATGGACAAGATAGTTAAGTCTTGTTTGACCAATTGATATATATTTTTAATAGACAGTATATGACTGTAAAGATGTCATGATTTTTATTTTACTTAATTTCTTTACATAATTTGTTTATTTTATTTTTTATATTATTTCATTAATTATTGTTTAGATTTTCAGTTGGTCAAGTGTTTATTATCTGGTAAAAAATAATTTTGAAGAAGTGGGGAAATTTTCTTAGGACAAAAAAATTGGACAATTTTTATATAATGATTATTTCCTTTTGATTTTCATGATTTTATTTCCAATTTATTTCAGAGTTATCCTGAATGCTCTTTACATCATGATAGAGACCATGCGGATTGATGATGAAAATGATTCAGATGAAAAAAAGCAGCTACAAACTAATTTCAAATTGGAACTTGGTAATGATATGCATTCCTCCCATATTTTCCTCAGTTGTTTAAGCCATAAAGCAAAACTTTGAATTTTTTCTTTGGGTTGATTTATAAGATTTGAAATTTGATAGAATGAGGAAATAGCATCTGTGTTTCCTGAAATGAGTACAAACATGACCAAGTTTTTGTTAACTTATTGGTACTGAAACAAGTTCAAATGGCTTACTCTTATAACATAATCTTATTGCTTTGAACCTATTTTGGCAAAAACAAATTCTCTCTCCCCCCCCCCCCCCCCCCCTCTCTCCCATCCCCCCCCCCCCTCCATTCTGTCTCTGCCCCCTCCATCCAAAGGGTATAATATTAACCAGGGGTGAAATTTTACTGACTATCAGCAGACTTCCAACTTTTTGGGAGCCCAAAATATCATTGGCCTTGGCAGCCCCCTGAACCCCAAGATATATTTTCTGACTTTTCCACTAAATGGTATTCTCATCCCTGTTTAACTTTTTAATGTTTTATTTTAAATAAAGTGCACTTAACTGTGTCCATTTTCACCTGTGTCCAGGTCAGCCGGTCAGTGGGGAGGACCCTCTGGCCATTGTCCTCTTTAATATGGTCACCAAGTTCTGCAGTGGCAGTGCCCCACATTTCCCCATGAAAAAAGTCCTCTTGGTTTTGTGGAAATCTGTACTGGTGAGTGGATTTATTTATTTATTTATTTATTTATTTATTTATTTATTTATTTACATACTTTGTCTGAAGTTATCAGTTCTAAGAAATAATTAGATAGCCTGATTGATTGTATTGATTGATTGATTGTACAGTTCATTTTTGGAGGCTGTGAGATTAATTCAATCATCTTTGTTAAAACTTTTGAAATTATTTCTGGGTCTCCTTTTATTCTTCAAGACATCTCTTGGTGGGTTAGATGAAGTACACGACATGAAGAACAAAAAACGCGCAGATGAAAACCTTCCTCCTCTGACTGAAAACACTCATGCTGTGTGCCGTCACATGAGGGCCGCCTCACCTCCCGCCTCTGCTGCAGATCTCATAGAACAGCAACTGCCTAAAAGGAATTATAGAGGAAATAATAATAAAAAGGTAGCCACCTTTTCCACTCTGTATTTTCAAGATGTAATTACTTATTGCTGTATTCCCTCTATCTGATCAATTTATTATGTGCTTTCAAAGCATTTATTTGATGATCAGTTTATTTTGTACTTACACATACTAACATGGTCACCTAAAGATAAAGTTTTTTTCCGAAGTGGTGATCTGTTTGAAAATATGAATATACTTAAACGTACATATGAACTGAGCGTCGGTGAGTATGGGTTCCCTTCTACTAGTTTCTTGTACAACTCGAATAAATTCGACATACCAAGGGATAAATTGAATAAATCACTCAATCAGCCATAAAAGAGTTTAGACTGGCACTGCTCCTTTCTTTAAAATTTTGGTCAGAAATTTTACCTATTTATCTGACCTACTTTTCTGTCCCATTTACCTACAGCATAGAAAGCTAGCAGAAAAATCCATGCAAATATCATTTTTCGGGCAATATTAAATAATGCCTTTTGGTAATTCTCTTAGTTAGGTATGCTGTTGGCAACTATATACTGGCATTTGGCTGGCTTTTGTGACAAAAAATTGACTTCATATGCATCTTTAACATCGTCACGGTGGTGGCTATGTAATGAAATTCTATTTGTGCAGAGGCTTTATTTCTTTAAAATTGTCTCATGCCAGGGTCTAGTAAAACAGAGCAGCATGGAGGATCCATTTGAAAGTATGGATGACGAGATCACTAGGGAAATAGAGGCTAGTAAGGAGGGGAGTGAAGATGACCCTATCCAACCCCCCTCACCACGCCCAGAGACCCCAAGACCTGAGACCCCGCCCATACCTACCAGTAAGGGGTTGCCATGGATACCTAAAGTCAGGTGAGTGGTAATGGATTTGACAATTTTTTTATTGTCATCATGATAGTTGACAAATTGAGTGTCCTTTTTTATTATTGCAGAATGCTATATCTCCTTTTGAGTCCTCCATTAGATTGTGATTTGATTTTCCTCCTTGTAAACTTCTTTGCTATGCATGAGTAATCAGCAATCAAATATCAGAAAGTTTTATTTTTACTTATTAAAAAATTGTTTGATTACAATTGTTTCTAGATGTTTTACCAGCAGATTTTATAATAAAATGATCAATATTTGGATCAAAAAATTTATGGTTGAATGTGTAAGGTAGGTTTCAGGCAATTTACAAATTGGAAAAAGTCTTTTTTTTTATGATGAAAAATATCATCAATTCATGCCAAAAGACTGAACAAAAATTTAAATCATCAAAATGCATTTAGGTTATTTTTTATCAAGGCACTAAGACGTCAAAAAAAGAGGTGCTCTATCGTTGATCGTGCTCAGAGCACCCTTCCTTCTGAGCCAGATTATTTGCTTTGGACTCCTAAAGCCAGGTATGAGAATGGGCCTATTCACATTTAAATTTCAACAGAGACTAGTTGGATTTGGCCAGTTTAGAAGAATTGTCTTTATCCAGAGATTTTTGTTACAGTTTATTGTGCTGAATTTGCTGTGCACATACGGCTGTTATGGGGGAAAAAATATACAGCAAGAAACTTGGCTGTGAATAGGCCCTGTCATATACGTATATGGCATAATTTCTCAGTTCCAGTTTCCCATGTTTTTGTTACTGAGTTCTTTTATTTCATAATTTTAATGTTTTTTTTTATTTCAGTGCCCTGCTGATATTTGCAGGAACTAACCATTTTGTGACATTTTATTATTATTATTGTTTGTTTGTTTCTTTGTTTTTAATAGCAGATTGTTATGACATTTTCAGGAAACAATGTTGATTTGGTGGTTGTATTCACTTAAAATTTTGCAATATCAGATGATATTTGCTAATGTTTCTAAAAACATACCAAGTAGTACATTAAAATCAACAATTTACAAAGTTACAAAGATGGTAAAATTAAAAAACACCTACTGAAATAGTATTTTAATTTTTGTTATTATCAGTACATTGAGAAGTATAATGCTGCATGATTTAAATCATCTTTTTTTTTTTTCAGACAAAAAGACCTGGAATTGTTCTTGGAGCACACCAGGGCCAAGTTTGTTGGTCTTACAATCCGAGGAGATCTGAACTCTATGGCTGGGTTACCTCAGCCTATACATGAGGGGGTCAAGGTGCTGAAACAGGTGAGTTTGGAATTGCTTTTGCTGCACCCTGAATTTTTTTTTTCAATAATTAGAAACTAACCCCCATTATCAGCAACTTCTCTACCAATTTGCATTTCACAAAAAATCTTAGAGATTTCATACTAAATTTCTATCTATAAACAAAACCCCTTGAGAAAATTGCAATTATCTTAACTAATGCCAAATACGGCGAGTAATTCTTCAAAACTATAACACCAATATTGCAAGGCCGCTTTGTGTAGTCAGCTTTTGTTTTTAAACTTAGCCCAGGAGCCTAAAATTTATGTGAAAGAAATATTATAGCATTTTATGCAGATCTTAACATTTTATAAAAGTACTTAAATGTGAACGAGATGTATATTTTTCATATTTTTCATATTTCATTTGTTTTGTTTTATTATACATACATACATACATACTTACTTTTCAGCATCTGTACACATCTCTGGCAGAAATACAGATAAAAAGAGAAGAAGAAATATCCAGAAATCCTCTGTCTATGGTAAATGCTTGGCTTTGTTATTCTGTTATGCCAGTGTTGTCATAGTAACCATCTTGTGTTGAGTATTGTTGTGTTTAGAACATTTACTTCAAGATGTACTAAAACTGGTAGTTTGTAGGTCAAAATTGTGCAGTGTATTTTAATATGTTATCCTAAATTTACAAAATATACATAACATCCCTGAACAGATAAAGATATCAGTAACATTTGTTTTCAGTGTAAACAGTTTTTGTTTCAGATTTAGATCATTTACTCTCATCAACCATGTACAAAATACAGGTACAAAGACTTTTAACAAAATAATAAAAGTAAGCAAATAGTCAAGCATATGTGTCTGTTAATGCTAGGTAGTCTATCCTTTTGTGAATAAACTAAATGAATTTTCAGCCGGAAACAAATGTTCCAGTGACACCAGCAGAGATTTTGTACCAGGCAATGCTGCCCAACTTACCCCAGTACATGGTGAGTTTTTGTGCTTGGACATAATCATAGTAACTAATAATAATAATAAATTATTTCATAACATTAAAAAAAATTCTAATACACAATTACACTTGATACAGTTCACCTTTAAAAACATCAATGGGTTTCAGCAAGACCATACACTGACACATTATAAGGCAGTATATCTCATTTAAAAAAGGCATGTTATTATTTGCTTTGTTTGCATCCATATCCTTCTGTTCCAGATTGCACTATTGAAAATCCTCTTGGCGGCAGCACCTACTTCAAAAGCCAAGACAGACTCAATCAACATCTTGGCTGATGTTTTACCAGAGGAGATGCCGTGAGTACATTAATTAGATCTAGTGTTATTTACACAGTGCATCTTGATTAAAATCTATTCTCTGCTAGGAAAGTTTGTTCAAGGGCATCAGCACTACTAATGCTTCACTGCAGAGATAGGAATATATTACAAACCAGGCTTAAGATCCCTTGCCTTGGTTAAGGGAACTCTAATTATAATGCATGGAATGATTAAAGGCAAGCAGTGTGAGGTAAACAGGTTTATGGATTGTAATTTTGTCAGTGGTTTTGGATTTGGTGTACCTTGATGATTTAGAAAAAGGTATAGAAATGTCTAGAAAAATTCAATTTTCTGTTCAGATGGTAGTCTGTACATATAGCCATTGTGACTTGTTTCTATAATATAAATAAAGATGTAATAGTCTATGTGCTTCATTAACTGGTAAACTATATAAAACACAACAGATATTGACAGTATTGAGGTGAGATATTTGAAAATCTTTCTAGGACCACAGTTCTTCAGTCTATGAAACTGGGGATAGATGTGAACAGGCACAAGGAAGTCATTGTCAAGGCCATCTCTGGACTGCTACTCTTACTACTGAAGCATTTTAAACTGAATCACATTTATCAGGTATGTGACAGCCAGGCTGAGATTGGGAAATAGATTGGAGGGTCATTTTCCTTTTTGATTTTGATAATTAAATAATGATAATCATAAGTTCTTTGAGTTGGTGCTCAAATTTTGTCTCACTCGGTCTGATATGTACAGATTGAAAATTAAATTTTCAAAATGTAGGAAATACTTTATCCAGGTGGAAGTACATTATCGGTATTTTTGAACGATGGCCATAAACATTTTCAGAACATTCTTAATAAATTTATTCTAGATATTTATTTACTTTAGCAATAACAATTTTAGATATACATATGTGCTATGTTATTAAGAGTATGAATAAACATGATTAGAATTTAAATCCATATTTATTAAGTAATTATAATGTTTGTTGTTTGTGTGGAATTTGTTTTAGTTTGAGTACATGAGTCAACACTTGGTGTTTGCCAACTGCATACCCCTGGTGCTGAAGTTCTTCAATCAAAATATTATGTCATATGTTGGAGCTAAAAACAAGTAAGACAATTCTCTCTCTCTCTCTCTCTCTCTCTCTCTCTCTCTCTCTCTCTCTCTCTCTCTCTCTCTCTCTCTCTGCTGATGATAACAGTGATGTTCATTACTGGATGGTTAATAATGATAATGAAAGTCTGGTGATGACGACAATGCAGTTTGTTAATGATAATGACTGTGAGAATGGGAAATAAATTTTACATGATAATTTTTTTGGTCTGTTTCAGCATCCCACTGTTAGATTTCCCAGTGTGTGTGATTGGTGACCAACCTGAGCTCACAGCAGAGAGCCTGGTCAGTGGGGAGACTTTTATTTATTTATTTATTTTGATAGAAATTTGAATTTACCTACAAATTCTTGATGATTGACCTGGTTTTCCAGATTCATTATGCAATATATATATATATATATAAGCTTATAATAATGTTCATAATAATAATGTCAGCCAATAATGATTATGATATCAGTGATAGTAATAAAAAAACAGTTGAGCTTTTCTGTGATCAACAAACAATTGCAATGCTCCTGTCTCATGTAAAGATAAGTAACAGATGCACACAAACTTTAAAACTGAATATATATTTAAAATATTTTTCTTTATAGGAGGCAGGTGATGATCTGCAGTTTTGTTGGAGGAATCTCTTCTCATGTATCAACCTCCTACGAATTCTGAACAAGCTGACAAAATGGAAGCATTCAAGAACAATGGTATATAGGTTTTCCTTTGTTTTCATCTAAGTGGAATCAAATGTTTGAATCATGTGGAAAAAGAAATTAAGTATCTTCTCCCCCCCCCCCCCCAAAAAAGTCATATTTTTGTCCTTTTGTCAATAACTGACAAAACTTAATAAAGAGAAAAAATCTAATTTTGGGGCATTTCATATAGATGGGTCATATCACTTTCAAAGACAGAATTTGAAAATTCATGGAAGATCAGAAAATGAATAGTTTTACTCGGTTTGAGCATTTCATTTGTTATTTTATCTTCACTTATTTACTTTTCGACAACTTTTTTGTTATAATATGGTAGTGTATTTTTCAGATGCTGGTGGTTTTCAAATCTGCCCCAATTTTGAAGAGATCATTGAAGGTGAAGCATGCTATGATGCAGCTCTATGTGTTGAAGCTACTTAAAATGCAGACAAAATATCTGGGAAGGCAGTGGAGAAAAAGTAACATGAAAACGATGTCTGCTATCTACCAGAAAGTGCGACATCGTCTTAATGATGATTGGGCTTATGGGAATGGTAAGATTGCTGGAATGTTTTTGTATTAGTTGTATTTAGTTTTTAACTAGTCAGACATACATGTACAATCTTGTGGTGTCCTCATTCAAACATTGTGATTTTGAAAAGTATGGGAAATGCTTCTTATAACTTCCATCCCATTCTGCCACCAACCATTTCTCTCTCTCCCTCTCTCTCCCTCTCTCTCTCTCTTTCTCTCCAAAATGTTAACTTTTTTTTCTTTCTTCAGACATGGATGCCAGACCTTGGGACTTCCAAGCGGAGGAGTGTGCCCTAAGATCTTGTGTTGAACGCTTCAACAACCGTCGCTACGCCACCAATGGCACCGACCCAGAGTTCAAGCCAGTGGATAACTGTATTACCAGCGTGTTAGGGCAGCACATGGACCTTCCACAGGAGTTTAAGGAGAATTATGAAAGATGGGTGGAGAGAGAGGTGTACTCCACTCAGATTGACTGGGACCAGCTTCTAAAACATTGATGATGTTGATGGACTTGGAAATATTTCATCAGTTTGAAAGAGGATAAGGAAGGCTGATCCAGGGCATGCATCTCCTATGCCCCCTCATCCCCCCCTCAACCCCCCCCCCCCAGCTTTGTATGTACCCCCTTCTCTCTCAGAAAGAAAAAACCAAAACAGCATAATGAGTGAAATGTAACGAAACAAAACTGAACAATTGTTTCATCTCTGTACCCAGCACATGATAGAAAAATTGATCTCGTCACCTGTTTGGTATTTGCATAGCAAAATTATTTTATTCCCCACCCCACCCCCACTTTATATATGAAGGTTCCCCACTTTACTCACTAGTTATGCTTGGCTATAAGCAAATGAAGCTTGTGGAGCGCAATGTTTTACAGGTATAAATAGAGTACCCGACCCCCTCCCCATCTCCACCAGTGGATAACTTTTGCATTAAATTTTGTAAACCCATCATTAGCAGGGGCGGATTTAGGCTGTCTTCTGGGTCTTCTGGAAGACAGTCAGATTTTCAAGTTTACATTGACAGGTATCTAATTTTTTCTGTCAGAAGACGGTCAAAAATGGAGGATGGATCAACAAAGATAATTTGAAAGACTGTCAGAAAATATCTCTGGATCCGCCCCTGACAACATGCAGTGGTTATTTCACTGTAAGTTAATACCTGATAGATTTCAGCTTCAACTTAAATGTGTTATCATTGTGAAGATTGTCAGATGTATTATTACATGTAACTTCATACGATGACTAATAAAACATAAAATAAGTAAGTTAAAAATAAATACAACAATATAAACATATCCAATTCCTTAATGATTTGAGTCTTTGCTAGATTTTTTCAGATAGTGGGACTATCAGAGGATTATCAGAAATTTACTTGCAAAATCTTACATTGAAATGCACGTTGTCTAATTACGTGCAGTCCCAATTGAAAAAAAGGAACTGAGGTTATTGAAATACTGTTGGTAATCATGTGGCATTAGTAGTGTCTGTGCCAATGAAAATGCCTTATTGTGTGCCACAAAAAAGCAACTGAGGCAATTGACATACCTACTTTTTGGTGATCCAGCAGTACTAGTATTAACTGCACCAATAAAATATATATTTGCTGAAAGGACTACTGTCAAACGAAAACAGGGAGTTTGCATTTGGCACTGCAGTAAACATCCAGGGTTACCAGCATTTCTTTTCTCCAAAATGAGTAAATCTTACATCACACAGGCATTGCCAAATTGGATTGAAAACTATTTTCATTGACACTAAAGTTTGAGAATGCACATACCGTTATACATGTACATGCTGGTGCCTGCGTATAAGGGGGAGCAACTATTTTCAGTTTTTACTAAAATATTTTCTAATGACCTCTTAGAGTTTTTAATGTTCTAAAAAAATATTTTTAAAATAACCTTCTTGAAGATGGAGATACGTTAACTATTTTTCTTGAAGTGATTTTTTTAAACCATGAAGTCACAATTTTTCTCTGGAAACCTCAAGAGGAGTGGCGAAATGTCGCTCAAACTTCTCTAATGCAATCAGTCCCATTAGCCTGGTCTTCTCTAACACAATGTATTGGGTTATGTATGAGAAATAAACCAGTGTGCAAGGTGTCACAGAGTAGTTGAGCTTCTATCTTTCAAGGGAACCTTTAAACGTATAAGCCACATGTTTTTATCATTTTAATGCTTTTATTGTATTGTTTAATGCCATTGTGTGATATATATTTACCTGATAAATTGCAATTATCTGCCTGCCAGTACATGCACGGTGCATGTAAACAAGGAATAAGATTTTCTTTGGCAATTCCTTGGTATAAGATTTAAAAGTTGATATTTTTGCTGTAGATAGCACGTATTTGCATTATCACCGATGATTGGTAAAAAAACCACTGTGTGGTAAGAAAACCACTAAATTGTAGGGTTTCAGGGCCCTTTTTTTAGATGCAATGCATTAAAAGGTGGAGAAGGCAACAACTTCAATTAGTCACTGTAACGCGAGTAGATACAACACGAAGGTATGCCATTACTTTCCCAAAGGAGGGAACTGAAGGAGTTCTTTGTGGACAAAATCCAGGTCTGATTAAAATTTTTTCAACTGGTACAGGGGTACATGTAGTTGAGTAGTTCAAAAGAAAATGAGCAAATCCATGGCACACGAATTTTGCAGCTTTAATAATAAAGTGGGGCAGTAAATAATAGACGAGTACAGTACATACATAAATAATTTTTTAAAGCTTATTTACTTATTTATTTATTTGAGTAGTCTCATTAAATACTTTGCTGTAAAGTACCCCTGCGTGTATTAATTCAGCAGTTTGTTGGGTACCTTCGCCGAAATTGGTAGAATAAAAAAAGCGCCACATCTACTTTCATACTTTCACAGATTCATTCTCCATTCACAGCAGATTCGTAATAACGGATAGAATTCTCAATCACCTCTAAAGGGGTAAACCTCTCCCTGCTTCTCTCGCTCTCTCTCTTTAAATACACACCGTGGAACATGTTCATTTGACTTAAGCAAACAACAGTAGGAACTGAAAGGCAACATTCCTCTACTCCCAATATTAGCCCAAATAATCATCTCCTCCACTTTGACAAATACTGAGTGATCAGCGTCGATATAATTAACCACCTGATGTGTGCGGCTCTCCTATTGGTCCACAGAGCGACAGATGTTCCGAGCTCTTTTCTTTGTTTACCTGGCGTGGGAAACCCCGTACGTACGCTGACTGCTAAAAATAGCCCAACGTTGTGGAGCGGTCGTTAGGCTGTTCGCGTCAATAATATTGTTTTGACACAGTCTGACACTTGTTAAATCTTCTTGATACACTCTTCACATCTGTCTCCGCCGTGCTTTCTTGCTATCCCAAACATCCCAGGGTCAATATTTTTCTACTGATAACCAAATGTTATCGTTCATTTATGCCCTGCATCCCGTTTATTCTTTTTCTTAAACCTGGCTAGGGATACTTCAATCTGTTAAGTTTCAAAGACTGAGGCGGATTTGCCGCAAACATTGCCTGCTACTTTAGTTCTGGATTCTTTTTGCTAATAGCTGAGCTTTAATTTTGACATTAAAGTGACAAAAAAGAACTGACGAAATTTTTGATAAAATAAGATCGTGCAGAGACTAGAATATTCAGTCTCACGACGTTTTTTTTTTTTTCTACTCTGGCCAATAATATGATCGTCATTGTAGTCAAAACGTGAGGCAAATTTAGTACATGTAGCCTTACACGTAAACCTGCTCTCCCAGATTAATAGTTCACCGTGTGCCGTAAAAGAATTTAGCACAGGTGCGGAGACAAGGGAGCAATAGGCTTAGCGAGCGTGCAGTTTTTAACGACCACACAGCAGTGACGGCAACTCGCTAAGAAAACCAAACAAGCACGAATAGAACGAATGCATGCCAGCATGCTTTGTGCGCTAAGAGTGCGTAACAGGCATAGAACTCGGGTCATCACTGAGATTACATTATACTCTCGTGCCCTCTGCCAGGGTCTGGTGACGCAATCACATCACTTGGCATATTCACAGCTTTACGTAATATGATATATTATAATTCTGGGTAAATAGCACTTGTGAGGGTTTTAATTTGTTAATTGACTTGCCCTTGCCATAGATTTGCATATACCAGAATGCGCGTGTGTATGTGTGATTGATATGTAAAAAATAATGTAGGAAAGAGGGTCTATGAACAAACCGGCACCTAAGATTGACATGCGCGTATATTAAAAAGTTCCATCCAACCACATTTCTGAAAATACTTGTTATTATTATTGTACCAACAATTTTTTTTTTTTTTTTTTTTTTTTTTTTTTTTTACGTTATCAGACTGTTGATTTCATTCCAAGTGAGCGAAAATCTTCCTTTCGCCGGATGGCCACCGGGCGAGAGAAAATTGAGTGCCTTAGAACGGCAAATTAACCGCAGGTAGTTGTTACGTCTCATGAATTTATAAGCGAAGATCAAAGGCCATATTTTATTTCCGCACTTAATGATGCTAAGGACTGGCATGCGCAGTAGGTAATCCGCCGCTGACGGCTGCGCTGAGACTGGTACACCGTAGTCTTGAACAATTTAGAATTGTATTTGTGCGGCACGGGCATAAGTGTAATTACACCCTATAATAAATTTGTCAAATTAAACGATGTCTGATAACATGGTTTCATGAAAAAATGGTTCCTCTAACTCTGTTTTACGGAATCAGGGGTCAATTTAAAAAAGAACCTCATAAACATGTATAAACAGAAGATTAGTGTTTACCTTTTTAAAAATATTTTCAAAGATTTTTAAGTAATTCTACATCTGACGTAAAATATAAAATGCACATTTTCCTAGCCTACTTTGACCAAAAATTCTAAAACAGTAGTAGTCCGTTTTAGATCAATAGCTACATGTACTTGATTTTTAGTTTACCACTACTGATTTGCCCTAAATGGACGTGGATCAATTTTTTTTTTCGTTTTACAGTTAAAGTGAATTTTGGTATTGACTGAAAGAAAATAAATAAATAAATAAATAAATGGAGAACCACTTTCTCCCCCCCCCCCCCCCCCCCAAAAAGGGGGGGGGTGAGGGGGGGGTGGTTTGGGGGGGGGGGGGGGGGGGGGGAGAAAGCCAGTGTTGCTCTGCATAATTTCCTCTTAGAAAGCTATCCTAACATCTCAGTTATAGCCAGGCGCCCTTGGGCAATTTATTAGAAGAACGACACACAACGACAGGAGAAAAGAACTATTATTTAACATTGCACCTGACTTTGAAAGAAAATCACAGAGGAGATACAACAATGGGAAATTGCTGAAAGGGGTGCCACCCCGTTCAGACATGAGGTTCTGTGTGATAACGTCTACTTTCAATGTACTTTGATGTAATCAGTGATGCTCTTTCTTTCCATCGCTATTAGTGTCTATTTAATGGTAGAGGCCATAATCTTGAGGCCCGGGGATTCGGAGTCAGGAAACCGGGCCTTCCATTTATTAGTTCGTGGCAGCTATTCAGAAAACTTGTAACTGATAAGGGGATCTCGTATAATCTTAACGAATGTTCTGGAGAGTTAGGGCAATGCTTATTTAATTAATTGTCCCGAAAGTAGGACTCGCCTTGCAAAGGGTTACGATGAATGAATGAAATAATGAATATTATACAGCCAATTATAGCATGGACAGCATTTTATAGTGCTTTAAGAATTGTCAAAATGATACAAAGTCTGTCAAAATGAATCTTAATTACATCTTCAAAAAGATGTCCAGGATAGAGTACCGGTGTCAGCAAGTTGTTTTGAGATGCCGAATGATTATTTTCGCACTTGAATAAGCATGATGAAATGGACGAAAGATCGGTGAAAGTTAACATTTTAGCTCACTTTATTCAGATTTAGCCATCATAGCCATTGTCAAAAATTTCATTGTGTCGATACTGAGTAAAATCTTCAGTGATTTATTATGTATATCCCCTTTACCTAGTGAAAGATTTTTTATTTCAGATGTCTGACGTTAACACAATAGGGTCTAATGGCAATTATGGATCGTTATCATTTTTATTCTTAATGCTCCTCACAAATAATATCAAAATTTGAAAAATTGGAAGCAGATTTGTATGCGTATCTCTCTTTGTGGGTGGGTGTGTGTGTGTGATTGTGGGGGGGGGGGGGGGTATGGAGGGAAAGGCCCGAACCATTAAAAAAAACTGCGCTTAGTCACGCCCCTATCTTCTGTTTCTTGCCCTCACGAATGGCATGGTTGAAAAAAATAGTGATGGGGTGGGGCTAAGCCCCCCCCCCCCCCCCCCCCCCCACCCCCCCCCCCCCCCCCCC